>VZSC01011129.1:0-49807 GCA_013398225.1 Steatornis caripensis
TTTTGATTGTCTAGAGCTTAATGATGGTGATGACAGAGTTAAGTGTTTATGGGTAAGAAGCAGGGGCAAGGCCAGGAAGGCAGCTATCACGGTGGGAGTCTGTCATAGACCGCCCAATCAGGATGAAGAGGCAGATGAAATATTCTGTAAGCAGCCTGGAAAAGTCTCCAAATCACTAGCTCTTGTTCTCATGGAGGCCTTCAACCTACCAGATGACTGCTGGAAACAGAATACAGCAGAGAGGAAACAGTCTACGAAGTTCCTGGAGTGTGTGGAAGATAACTTCCTGACACAGCTGGTGAGGGAGCCACTGCGGGAAGGCGTCCCACCGGACCTCCTGCTTGCGAACAGAGAAGGACTTGTTGGTGATGTGATGGCTGGAGGCTGTCTTGGGCAGAGCAATCATGAAATGATAGAAGTTTTCAATTCTTGGAGAAGTCTTTACTTCTCTAAGTAAGCAAGGTCAGCAGAACTGCCACCCTGGACTTCCAGAGGGCAGACATTGGCCTGTTCAGGAGCCTGGTGGACAGAGTCCCTCGGGAGGCAGTCCTGAAGGGCAAAGGAGACCGGGAAGGCTGGACACTGTTCAAGAAGGAAATCTTAGGCCGTCCCCATGTGCCAAAAGACGAGCCAGCGGGGAAGAAGACCAGCCTGGCTGAACAGAGAGCTTTGGCTGGAACTCAGGGAAAAAAAGGAGAGTTTATGGTCTTTGGAAGTAGCGGCAGGCGTCTCAGGGGGGCTACAAAGATGTTGTCAGGCTATGCGGGGAGAAAATTAGAAGTGCCAAAGCCCAACTAGAACTTGATCTGGCTACTGCCATAAAAGACAATTAAAAATATTTCTATAAATACCTTAGCAACAAAAGGAGGACAAAGGAGAATCTCCAACCTTTATTGGATGTGGGGGGAAACACAGTGACGGAGGATGAGGAAGCTGAGCTACTTAATGCCTTCTTTGTACCAGTCTTTACTAGTAAGACCAGTTGTTCTCTGGGTACTCAGCTCCCTGATCTGGAAGACAGGGAGCAGCATGAAGCCCCCATAACCCAAGGGGAAATGGTCAGCAACCTGCTACACCACTCAGACATACGTAAGTCTACAGGGCTGGATGGGATCCACCCAAGGGCACCGAGGGAGCTGGCGGAAGTGCTCACCAAGCCACTTTCCCTCATGTATCAGCAGTCCTGGCTAGCTGGGGAGGTCCCAGTTGACTGGAGGTTAGCAAATGTGATGTCCACCTACAAAAAGGGCCGGAGGGAGGATGCGGGGAACTACAGGCCTGTCAGTCTGCCCTCAGTGCCAGGGAGGTTGTGGAGCAGATCGTCTTGAGTGCCATCACGCGGCACATACAGGACAACTAGGCGATAAGGCCCAGTCAGCAAGGGATTATGGAAGGCAGGTCCTGCTTGACTAACCTCATCTCCTTAATAACGTAAGCCACCTTGCTACCAACCACCCGTGTATCGGCAGTAACAGCCTTTCATTTTGCACTTCTCCAATTTGTCAGAAGTGGCACAGAGTCACGGTTCTGCCTGTCTTCTCCCTGCCTGATTGGTCACGGACGCGTCCACAAAAGCGTGGTCTGGTTTAAAAAAACAAAAAAATGCACAAGACAAGTTTACCTGTCTACATAGTCTAGGGCAGCATGAAGACTCCCTCTCTACAGCATCAAAGGTGTGCAGCCATGGGGTGACGCTGGGAACAAGTCCGGGGTAACTGTTTCCACCCAACCCTCCTGATTCAGAACAGCCCATAATTTACATAACCTTCACGTTGAGTTTTGAAAAGAACCAACGCTTAAGGTCAAAGTAGCAAAAGAAAGTGTCCTGTGTCAGAAGAAGGAACCCATTGTCAAGGCTAAGTGAAACGGACTGCAACAGAGCCAGGCAGTCCCTGAAGGCCTGCACCCCTTAAGTACATTTAATACATGTGAGCAATGACTTACTGACTTGCCTGTAGGTATGGAATTAAAAGCCAAAGAAGAAGAGGAAAAAGTAATCTAGATAAATGACTTTATTCCCTGAGGTGACATCCAGTCAGAGCATATCCTTAGTGCTGTGCAAGTTTTAACAGAATTGTGAATAGTGAACAGAGGGATACATGACTTATATGCTGCTAAACTACATGCCTCTTAGCTTACGCTCAGCCTCTCCTAGGAAGATCTAAGGACAGTTCACTCAGCTGCACTAAATCCATTTGATGTGAAAAGAGAGTGTGCGAGGCGGGGGGAGGGCTCAGAAGGGCGCTGAAATGTCAGCCGCGGAGGATTAGGGCTGCATGCTACACCCTCTCATTTTTAGCGTGCATATACTGTCGAGCACAAGCTTGATGGCTGGCTTGCAGGCACAGATGATGGGTGCGGGGGAGGGTTAAGAGCTACATATTTCTACCCTCTGCAATTATTTTCTTTAAAGTGCTGAAAGTGGGAAATAAAGAGAAGAGCAGCTGAACAGCCTGACAGATTTATCTTCTTCGGGGAAAGAGCACATACACCTGCACAGGCACCTTTTTCTTTAAAGAAAAAAAATAAAATCCTAAGCGATTGCTATCTGCAATCTTAACATGCTGGGCGTAGAGAAGAAATTTCATGAAAGGTAAGTTAATCCAATCCCTCCTGTTGCCAGATGCTCTTCTCTGGAGTGTGGCTCTATACAGCCTATAGGCACCGTGGTTTTTAAAGATCTCTGCCCAGACCAAGACCTGGTGATTTCTTTGTTTAGAAAAATTCTTCTCACTGTAGCTCTTTTCTCAATTAAACCAATACAAAGGCTCCTAGCACACAGCCAAAGTAGGAGCCTGAAGAGAAGCTGGAACCTCCGAGACTGCTCTACTTACCCCAGTCCTTCCTGGACCAGAAACATTCTTACCTGTAATGACATTTCTATCAGCATCAGTAGCTTCTTGATACCAATCCAGACAGGCTTCCCTTTGACATTCTGTGCAATAGTGCTGCGTTCCTTGTCTTTGAAGTTACCCAGGAGCTGGAGGGGAAAAAAAAATTAAATAAAAAATAAAAAACCGGAGACTGTCAGCAGGAATAAAGCGACCTAACTCAGGAAGAAGGGAACGAGAAGCTGGGAAGTATTGCTTAGAAGGAAAATTTGTTGCAATATATCTACACATGGCAAACCAGTTAGATTCTTTTATTCCATCATTGTTCTTTTTGTAACATCTCTAATCGAACAGTCAGTGATTCTCTTTTAGGAACCACTCTAGGTTTTCTCCAGATTAGAGTCTAGAAGGAATGCAGCCGCTCGAGCCACAGGGAGTTTTCAAAACTGCTGCAAGTGTGTCTGTGTCTTTCAGGCTTTGGCGATAGATCAGTTGTGCAAACCTGGAAAACTGTCACAAAGCTTTGCCTGTTAGGTTTATTTTAACAGCCTTCAATATTCACTATGGCACAGAATAAGCAGCCATTAATGGCATGAATTTATAAAGAACCTATAATCTCTTCAGCACCAAACGCCTTCATTTGATACCGTTCCAATTAACGAGCTTGGCACCCTCCAGGCACACTCCGTTTAAGTGCCCTGATTACCTTCATTACCCACTTCCATGCCCTCAGAATCTTTCAATCCGCTGCACGAACTTTTCCCCGTTCTCTCATTTTCCCTTAATTTATCATATCAAAAAGAAATTCGGAGAAGCCTAAGAACTGTTACATTATGACATAACATTAGGTGGGACAGCGTTCCCCAACGTGGAGCTACCGCAAAACCACTCATTCCCAGCAAATTTTGGGCTTGTTTGTCATCCTGGAACTTTTTCTCACCTCCAAAGCCTCCATCAGCTGCTCCCCTGTTGCAATGTTGGGCACATGAATCGTAGTGCTGAAAGCATTCAGCATTTCCATTTCCTGCAGGACGTCCTTGCGACTGGTGGTCCCAATGATGAGAAGCTTGCGACCCTGTCCACACAACGGAGTAAGTGTCAGGAAAGGAAAGAGGAGAGGGGAAGCAGCCTTGGGAAGCTTCAGCTAACTACAAATGAAAAACTGAAAATGGCCGCATAAAAATACCACTTAAAATTGAACTAATAGAATTAAATCAGTGATTGAAGTAGTCAACATTGACTGCACAAGACTAGGACCGGATTCCAGAAGTCAGAATAACGCCACCAACAGGGTCCAAAGCTTGTGGTACGCAGAAGACCCCCCCATACTCACAGCTTTCCTACCTTACCTTTCCTTCTAAATTCATCATTATAAATCGCTTAAAGCTCATGAAATTTAAAAGCATGAGCAAGCCCTCCCTCCCAAAAGCTGAATTACAGCTGACTTCTCGGGGGAACAGCCTGTCTTTAGAAATCCTGTGGGTACACTGAAATCTCTGTCACTCTACAGACAGTTCTGATGGTTTTACGGCTCACGCTTTAAGCGCGGAGGCCGTAAGTCTGTAAGCCTTCCCATCGCCAGCGTGGTTGTATAAAAGGACAGTACGACGTCTGGGAGCCTCCGAGTTCAAACCAACAGCGCACGCAATTCCAGGCTGGCCTGAGCAATAACAGGGTTTATAGATCATAGCGCGCTGAATGGAAAACATCAACTGCCCACGAAAATCAGCTTTCGCTAGTTCATCGTGCAAACGCCACTTCAACGCTGTTTGGATTTTAGCACGCAGCGTTCAGACACTGGTAAGCGTCGGCTGATGGAAGGAGCTGCTGGGATTATCAGCCGAGATCAGTCCCTTTTCCAAGCCAGGGCGGGAGCAGCCGGCCGAGTGTCCTCCTCACTCGCTGTACAGCGGTTTAGCTCACGCTCAGAGACAAAGAGTAAAGTTCTGTATTTCGACTTCGTGACACAAAACTCTGTTTGTCATTATAAAAAAAACCCAAAGCAGACAAAAACCTAAAAACTATCCCCAAAGAGCAGCCAGAATTAATCTCACAAGTGCTTGCATTCCTTTGACAAAGCATGAAAACCTACTTAAACGTAATACATCTTTGATGGAGATGATGCCTCTGCGCAGCATTTGGTTATTTTTCCCTGACGGCCGTTGTATTCACTGATTTTTTGTGTTTGAACAGAGTACGCTCCTGCCTTGGGTGATGGACAATGAGAAAGCCCCAGGACCGGTAACGAACTCAAGCGCTCACTTCAAGTTTGTTTTTAGCTAAGGCAGCACAAGGAAGCAACGCCTGGCAGGTCGAAGGCAGAGCACGCCCCGGGCCGCGAGCTTCACACAACGGCACTGTCAGGAAGCGCTGTGCTGACCCTTCTGTGTGTTAACCACCGCCCACATCTCAGGAGGCACACGCTCGGCGGCTCCGTCACCTCTTTAGAGGGGGAAATCCTCAGAAACCCACTGGGCAATGTAATGGGGAACAGCAGCCAATTCCCGAAGCGGCGACAGAAATGCCAGGTTTGAAACTGCGGTGGGAGTAGGGAACGCTTCACCACCAGACACAACTCGCCTGCTGGTGGCACACAGCAAGCAGGAGAAGGTGTGAGTGTTTACGAACGTCTGTAGGTAGCCTTGGGAAGGGCATCCGACGTCCGCAGAAAGCACAAACACAACCATTCCGTAGGCTGCTCCTTCCACTACGGCCCGCTCGTCCACGGCTTTACAACTGCACATCATTTGTTTCCTTTTTTATGGTCGTTGTGTAGAAAGGTCAGGAAAATATTTTACAAGTCTGAGCAATTCAGTAAGATCTTGCAGGCAAAGATGAAAACGCGACGAGCGCAGCGGAGAGCGAGTGCCTGGCGTTTGACCCTCGCGCCTACAGGCAGCGTAAGTTGAGGGACTCAGGTGCTCACTTTCAGCTAAAGCTCTTCGTAGATCAAGAAGAAGAAACGATGCCCGGCAACCAAAAAGCTTTTTACCTAGATGAAGTTAAAAATTTCAGTGGTTTTCATGTTTGGAAGGGGCCGGTAAAAGAGTTTAAACCCAGGCCTGGAAGCTGTGTAAGGAGTCCCTCAGGAGCGCTTGAGCCATCACCTGCTCACCCACACAGAAGTGCGGAACAAACACCTCTGACATCTGCTCTGCAGTTACCACCCAAGGAGAAGGTTAAAATGTGCCTTCAACTTGCTAAGACATACTTGGGATAACAGCACACGCGACAGCAGAATTGACGCCCGCTTAAAGTCTTCAGGACGCAGAGACAGGGATTAGCAGCAGATCTGACCGAGAAAATCTCATCTCGATTCTGATTTACTTTGCTTTCATGGTTGCTCTGTATCTCCTCAACACACCGTCCTCAGGGAGCTTTTGTTCAATCCTTAAATCATGTTGATATATCTGATACCATATATGCTGTAACTCAGTAAAAAGTAGAAGTACTGTAAGGAGAATTTCTGCTACCTTGTTTAAACAACCTGCAACGAGCCCCGCGCGTGTTGTTAGGCACCTTCAGACAGTTTTCTTGTTATACCGGTAAGGTCCCAGGGTACAAAGGCAGCCAGACAGACTCTTGCACAGAACTGAGACCTCCAAAACATGCACCAAGCCCATCTTGCAAGAACAAATCCATGCAATGCTATACCACCACGGCCCATCTGCTTTACAAGCTATAGCGATTTTTTAAAAAATTGTTTATTACGGTACGCAACTCTCAAAATCCAGAACAGCTTGGGTAAGAGATTGTGTTAATAACAGTTTCCCGTGAACCATGAGCACTTTAGGAGGAAAAAAAACAGCTCAACTGCTGCCAGCAAGGCAGTATCTGTTCCCAAAATACAGCTAACAGCATGTGTACAGTGCCTGGTGCAGCAGATACGGCTTCAATCAAGGGAATAACAACTCGCAGGCGAACTGCTTCAGCGATGCCACCTGAGCAGCTTCTGCGTCGGTGAAGTCCATGCTCGATCATAATAAAACCGGCATCTAGTCTGGGGTTTCATCAGAGACGAAAAGGTCTCACCGGGAGGGGATGTAAGCAGCACCGAACCGTAATTATTGAGTTTTACCTCCTCTAACTTCCGATGTCCACGTACGATCTCGCTCTCTGCATTTCCTTCTCAGCTAACGGAGCCCAGACGACACGGGCCTCCTCCCAGAGCTGCTGCCTACACTCTGGACTCATCCAGCAAACTATTTTCCAAACAACTAGTTCAGTCGTAGAAAACCAAACCGCTGACAGCCACATTTAGTCAGACGAATCCCAAACTCGCTGTAAACCAGGCCAGCGGACAATTACTACACACACAAAAATGACTCTAAATGACTTACTACCATTTAGAAAAGCCACTGGAATCTGTCACTGCGGCCAGTCCTGTGAGAACACCAGCTCAGTGCTAAACCCTCCTCGAAACGCAAACCCTCAGACATTTTTAGACTAGAGAGTAAAACAAAAGTCATTATTCTAGTGCACGAAAGCAGGGCGCTCTTACTTTAAAGAAACGGTGCAGTCCCAGCCATTGCAGACACAATTTCAAATGCACCTTTGAGCTGCAGAAGTCGGAGACAAGCAATGGTCTGAAATACGGAATAACTTCCCTGAGCAGCCTCTCGGTAAATGGATAGGCGCTAAACAGAAAGGTCTATAAAACCATAGATGGTCTGGAGGAGGTGAGGGGCAAGCTGCTCATTCTCAGGACAAAAGCTACCTGACCTCATCAAGCGTCACTTTTAAACCGAACAAAAGGATGTTTGCTTTCACCACACAGCTCAGCTGAACTCAAGCAAGCACGACGGCAAAAGCTTAACAAGGTTCAAAAGGAGCAGGACAAGTTAATACAGCGATTTTTTAGAAATCTCTGTTAGGATCCTGCTCAGGACCCTAAACCGCTGACAACTGAATGGCTGAAAACTCCCCAGAACACACGGCTACTCTGCAAAACAGTGCTTAAAATTTATTTTACCAGCTCCACCCAAAAATACTCATTCTTTTTCCCCCGCTTTCTTCAAAAGAAGCTATGCACTTCGACTTGCTACCTTTAAACTCGACCCGCTGGAAAACCAGTTACCGTAGAACAAGCATAATCTCTGCTGTATCAATTACTAAAAGAAAACGAAGTGTCAGGAGTCCCGTGTACTTTTCAAAGTTTCAGGCAACTTGCTCAGTAAACAAGCGGAAAACCTACAAGTCAGAAATGCTTTGCCGCAGGCATTGCCACAAAAGCAGGAGAAGCCATCAAGCCCACTTGAAAAAGCCGCGCTCGCCCAACTGCTCCGCAGCGACGACGCCCCACGGGACTCGCTGGGTTCATCTCCCTGTCGCGAGACGCAGTGCTAACGTGCCCCCGTTCTCACAAATCTTCGCATTTTTGATCCTTAATTTCTGCAGCAGCCACTGCAAAAGCAACGTGCCACGAGGTCAGTCCACAGACGATGAGGATTCAGGCTGAACTTCCAAAACTGAGGCGTAACGAGAGAGTAACCAAGGAAGGAGGACCTTGGCTTCCCCACAGCTTAAGCTCATTTGGGGTCAGAGTCATTACCAGGGCAGTTCTAGGCCCAGCTCTTCCACGAACCGAGATTAGATACAGGCACGTCGACCCAGGTCTGGATTCATCCCACCCATTTTTAGGCAATAAAAGTGCTCCGGTTCGGAGCCCAAGATCCCTGTATGCCAGCAGAGAGCTGCGCGTCTTGCCCCGCTGCCTTCTAGACGTGGGGTAACCCCAGATTTCTCCTCTCTGCCGCAGGGATTTTATGCGAATGAAGGACACGATCACGCAGAGAACTATGGGATTCAGAGACCAAAAGAGGAAGCAGCTTTAAACGACTGCGTTTTCAAGCACGGAGATTGATTCTTCGAGCACAACATTCACTGCCCAACGGGCACCACGTTATTGCATTGACTACCAGAGGCAAACGAGAACATAAAAGAATTAAACGGACTCTGCCATGAGCCAATGGAGTCCCGAATTACAGAATTTCGGCGAATCTAACCAGCCCTAGGCAAGGGGAGTTCGAACTACGCTAGAACCGAGCACTAGCGGATACTGCAGTGCCTCGCTCAGCCACCCACCGGCTGCTTACTCACCTCTGCACCCTTGTACACTTTCACGCGTGTGTTTTGGGCTATCGACAACTCTTCTCGGGTAACGGGAGAGAACACGATTCCCGAGGTTTACAAGTACAAACGTAACGTCACTGCTGGCTGCAGTCGCTTCCAATTCACACCAAGTGACGTGGAATCGGGAATGCATCTGGGATTGTATCAAACGAGGAGATTATTCCCCCCCTCTCCCCCACCAACCTTCCTAAATCGGCAAAAGCCTCCAGGGTCTCAGAGAGGAAAGGGGCTGGGGGCCTCCGGGAGCAGTGGAAAGGCATCCACGAGAGTGGTCGAGAGCATCTCGCTAAGCCAGACGTTTCGTAACACTGCACAAATGGTACGTCCAGCTTAGCGCGGGGATGCTGCGATGGTCTTTCACCCTTTGAGCCAATTGTTAGCTTTTCACAGGAAGCAGCAGGGAAGCACATGTGAAACCTCTGTGGGGCTGGTGAGTGTCTCCATGCCTTGTGTGACTCTGCATGTAGATGAAGCAGCTTCGGCTTTTGGAGCTGCTGCTGCTTAGTTCTCAGAGAAGTCCTTTTCTCCTGCTTGGCTCCCTGCTGCGACACTCCTTTTCAGGCTTTCGATCCCCCCCAGTCCCTTCTCCTGCACAACACAGGGCAACTCGACTGAAATAAAGACCCAAGAGAACGTGGTTTATTTTCTTCTCTTCAATCCGTTTCGGAAAAGCTTTTTAATTGGTTTAAAAAAGAGGTGCTAAACAAAATGCAATGTTTTTCAGTCTCCTTGAACGAGTGGTAATAGATACCACTATTTAAGCATCGCTGAATGGAACTAGCAAGCATGAGCTACGACCGGGAATTTAAAGCAAACTCGGAGATGTTTCTAGTGTCTTTAAAGTCTAATGTGTTTACTCTCGAAACTTCTGCAAAGTACAAACAAGCCAGAAAGTCCAGAAAACCAGAAGCTTCAGGTATTCGCCCTTCCTACACCACGTTAACATAATACAGCCTCGAGAGGAAGAGAGGAGCCTGGGAGGCAGCTTTCACAAACCAATTCAAAGGAGACATATACCTCGATGCATAATTAATAAGATCTCATCCCAGGAATGCTCCTCCTACACGTGTAGCCTACACTAATTGTAGCAAGCTGCTCGCACATTAAGTATACCCTCTGCAAGGGACGTGACAACGCCGCGTGAATACATAATCTGGGCCACAAAGATGGGAGCAGCAGAGCTGCGCTGCCGGAACGTGCTCTCTGCTTCCCACTCGCTCCTTGCTTGCGGTTTCAACCGCTTCTTGCTCCCGTTTCGAAGCTTTTCAAATCAACTCTGTATTTCGAGCCCCTCAGATGAGCAAAACGGCAAAAAGCCCATCTGACAGCAAGGGAGAACAGGGATCGCCTGCCCAGGCTCTTGCCAACGATTTCTCCCAGCGCGTGGACATGCCTGCTACATCCCGGAACGCTCATTTTTACAAGGAACGAACCTAAACCGTGATGCCGATGCCACAGAAATGCACGTCGCTTTGACCTCATGGAGCAGGTTAGTACCGCCGATGCTGCTCACATACATTCAAAGCATGTATCTGCATCTCAAATTACAACAAAACCCCCGAAACCAGCCGTCCCTTCCAAATAAATTGCTCCCCAAGGGAACTAGTCATCTCAGAGGGAATTTGCAAGGGCGCTGATTAACCGGCACTATTATCTCCCGCGTGGGTTTCTCACTTGAGCTTAAAAACCCCAAGAGTCTCCATGTCCGACTTCAAGCTCTTTCACAGTAACCATTTACAGCAGAAAAGGCCTTTTCCTGCATGACTCTACCTCTTATACACTGTTCTGGGTTTTTTAATGACAAAAATCCCCACAAGCCATGACTACCACGGGGAGCTCACGAGAAACAAACACGCTAGGAAGAGCTCTCATCATCAGAACTGCCAAGCTAGGTCAGCCAAAGGGTCCGTCTAACCCAATGTCCTAATTTCCACAGTAGCCAACAGTGGACACTTAGGAAAAGAAAAAAAGAAAAAAAAAACACATCGTCAATCAAACAGTGACATTTCCTCAGAAAACTCTCTCTCTCTCTCTCCCCTCCAACAATTTATGGCTTAAGTCACCATAATATTGGCTGTCAACCCAAAGTCTTCCAGCCTCAAGGGCATTTTAAACATTGCAAAGTACAAATCTCTAGCAACATGCATAAACTTGGCAAATATCTGTGAGCTTCAAGCCCTGCATGCTGCTCTCAGGGAGACTCGGGTGCCAACAAAAGTGCACCTAAGCAGCAAAATACATTTAGAGGATGCAATGCTAAAATGGCCAATTTCATACTTTCAGTTCCTTCAACAACTGAACCAAATCAAGTTCTGTTTTCCCCTATCGATTTATGGGAACAATCATTTCCTGGTCCTCTGGAAACACCCAAGAATAGGGCAGAGATTACACGAGATTAGGACGATCGAAAATGGTTGTGCTGTTGCGTACAGGCAGCCCTTCTGTTCCAGCTTACATGATAACAGAATGCAACTTTTACGTTAGAGACTTCACATGGCATGGGAAGCTCACTGGGGAGAATCTTTGTTCTCCCACACTGACAGTCGCAAGGGGAACTTCAGGGCCTGTGGCACTACAATTTATTTCAAAGTTCTATATTTGAAAGGTCTTTTCACCAAACTCTCTAATGAAAACTACACTCACGCATACGTGCCATTTCCAGGATACTAAAATGACAAAAAAATTGAGTTCATCAAGGCTGCACTTCTC
Source organism: Steatornis caripensis (assembly GCA_013398225.1). Classification (NCBI taxonomy): domain Eukaryota; kingdom Metazoa; phylum Chordata; class Aves; order Caprimulgiformes; family Steatornithidae; genus Steatornis; species Steatornis caripensis. The sequence goes on from VZSC01011129.1 coordinate 11,673, forward strand.
TCCTTTTTCCTGAACCCAACTTTCAACGTTTTCCTCTGAGTATGTTATTTATTCATGCAGAGACTTTCACACAGACAGCAGAACCCGGTGAACGACAGGAAAAATGGCAAACAAGAAAGAAGAGTCCCTGCCTGTTTGTCTCAACGCAAGCTTCAGAAACGTTATCATTCGTGGTGTTCTTATCAAGCCAGAAAGTGCAAATCGACAGGATCAGCATGAGATGCAAGGTCTTAAGCTTTCCTCACCCACTGTCATTAACACCTGATAATTTCAAGTTAAGAACACATTAAACCCCTGACATCCACAATCATACATTACTTAGAAATTGATTTCTAAACAAGGAGGGAGCACATGCTTGAGCCAGGGATTGATTTGGACTAAACAGTTCCTCAGTTAATCACGAGGCAGACAGCTTGCATATCTAAGTTTTACACGGTGAAGGTTAAACTTGCTTCCTTAGTCAGTATTTCTAGGGCTAACTGCAGAAGATTCAGCCTTAAGTAATTAGATAATTAAAGTCGAATCCTTTGTGGTTATCCTAGAAATGTCTAACTGAATGAACAGCAGCAGGCTAGGATTAACTTGACTGAATCAGAGACAATAGCACTAACACCACCCGCAGCACAGCAGCTATCAGCAAGACACAAAGCTCTCCACTGTCAAAACTGTTACAGCAATAGGGCATCTAGCCCCTCGATTACTTCCTTACCTGAGGGGGGGCCTTCTTTAGCAGTACAAGAAGGGCTTGCAACACCAGATTAGAGAACCGTGGTCCAATTGGGACATAATCTGAAATGAAAAATGCATCTTAATGCCCACTAAGCAGATGCACATTTAAGCCACTTCACTATATCGAAAACAGTTCAAGGCTCCGGAAGTAAACGGTTCCAGATCATTTCCAGTTTGCAAAATCTCAGTATTTCTGCACAGCAGACAACATAGCTCGCTCTCACCATCCTAACTCACCTAGAAGCCTCTCAATGTCGTCCACAACAACACAGCTGAGCTGGGACTTGTATGCATCATCAAAGATCTAAAAAACAGCAAAATGACTCATTGTTAAATCTCAGCAGCAAAACTACAATAGTCGTGATAGGACCTGTTGACATGTTTTTAGCTAAACACAGCAGTATTTAGAGGAATAAACAGAGAATGAAAAAGATAAGTCCCAAAAGACTAAACTCTACCTGCATTTAATAAAACACTGCCACCTCAAGAAATTCAGAGCTCGGTTTTGTTCATTTACCCCACGCACTTTGCAAAAAAGCCAGCTGCCCTGCACTTAATTGTAAGCGACGGACAAAACAGAGCAAAACATCTGGTTTTTGGAGCTGGGGCAATGCTGGTCACGTAACAATACACACACAAACCCTCCACAAGTGTAATGTAATGATGAAGCTTTTCTACCCCGGCTGCATACTGGCCGCTTTTCGTAACAGCACGCTGCAGGGAGGACAGACCTACCCAGGTACGGATCGAGCCTCCACGTCACCCTTCACAGAGCGGCCAACCGGTGTCCTGCAAAGCTTTGGATTTAAACAGTAAGTAGCACTAAGGGCACCAGCGGTACTGCAGGCCTACCTCCAGCATACGCTGATCCAAATGCAGTCCAAAGGCTCCTTTTTGAGCCTGAATTACAAACCGGCTTCCAGCTATGAGCACACTGCTTCTCTTAGGAACCATGCAATCCTGCACAAAACTGATCTTAGAGTAACATTTCACTTGCATGCTTCATTCAGTATCGTTCAGCTAGAAGAATATGTGCTGGCTTGCTCCAGTAAATGAAGTCGCCTTCCTTCTATCTGGCTACTTGAAATTATTTAAGATGTTCAACTGGTCTGCACTCCCCCTGCTCCCCAAGTTGTTAAAACTCTTGTTTAACTAAACATTACCACCTCAAAACTGTTCCTAGTCTCTTTCAGGCAGGATCTATTCTTTCCAAGTGCAACCCTATGCCCTTCTCGCCTTCATCTTTGCAGACAGAGCTCCAGACTTGCTCATCACAGATCACTGTTTTGTTTCACTGTCACGATCACGTATCAGACCCAATTGGGACAGAGCCTTGACATTTTCCCTGAGCCACTTACTGTCAGTGCCACAAAAACATTCACTCAACTTTATAAATAAGGATGTACACAGGAATTTAGGACCTACAGAGAGCAGAAAACACAGTCACGGGGTAATTCACGTTTCCGTCCACTAGAGAACACAGAGTTGGACTGTAACCAGGCAAAAGGGTAGGACGCATAAGCACCTTCTTCATAGCTTGGCACTTGGCCGTTTCAGAAAATCCAATCATCTTATCAGGAGAACAGATCTTGATGAAGGGAAAGTTGGATTCTTCTGCTATTTTCGCTGCTAAAGCAGTCTTCCCACTGTGGGGGGGACCTGAAACAAAGGACAAACATAATGAAAAAAACCAGGGAGAAAAACAGCTCTGGCAAGGCTCAGCACAGATGATATTTTAAGCACGTTCATGATCTCATTCGGAGGTATCTGCATTTTCAAATGACCTTTTCTTCTACTTGCAGAAGGAACACACGGACTCCTAGTGCAACCCGGTCCTCCAGGTGAAGGAAACGAATGCAACTATTCGAGCACATGCAGACTGATTTGCCATGAAACCAACACAAAAGCAGACGTTACGCATTTTGTAGGGACGGTCACTGCACCAAAATTAGCGTGGGTTTGTATTTTGGAGAAACTTCTTGAACTACGGCCTTTCTACATACGATTTCTGCAGGTACTGTGGCCTATAAGTCAACAGCGTGAATGCCAGGTAAATATTGACAAAGGCAATTTGTCATTTGACTGAATTCACACCAGAATAATTCAGAGACCAAAGACTCATCTTACTCTATACACCTGATACAAATCCATCTGGAACACAGGAAGGCGTTGCATACAAGCGCTATGCTGGCCACAAGCACACGGAACCGTTCAGGGGATCTAGTCAAGGTTAATTTCAAAGCTACAGCCTGCCAAGCAACAGTGGTAACGCACGTCGTTTGACTTCAGGGAAAGAAAGAGGCGAGCGCTAAATCACAAATTCTGCTCCAATCTCTGTAACACAGACATTGGAACTAGCTTCCTAGACTCCTCAAAGTCAGTAACAGTCTAGATGGAGGGCAATCCACCTCTGTCTAACGGCAGGCACCTAAATGCGGCCAGCTGAACCGTTGTTTGAACTCAGCTAATTACACTGATGAGCTCTCCAGTGACTTCAAAGAGAATTTAGACATCGAACTCAGCTAGAGATGTTTGCACTGTAAAACACCCACATTTCGGTTATTAACTGTGTACAGTCACTTCTCCGTTGCTCCAACAACAGGATTCCTCTCAGGCTGAGAAGCCAGTTCCAATATCTAAAGCAACTTCATCCAAGTAAACCAAGAGAGACCAATTCTACTTGTCCTCCCATGCGCTTCTTTTATGTACAGTTGCAGAACATAACAGACGACCACTTGGGCAACTGATAGGAATAGTTTACAGAAGTCACTTGGGGATTTTTTTAAACATATTTTTTTCTTAAATTTACCTTCTAGAAGAACGCTAACCAAAGGAGTGCGGTCACTGTTCTTAGTTTGCTGAACAAGCAGCTCCCCGTCATCCAATACCCTTGTTACCGGATCGCCCCACTTAATGATACCGTTCATGATGTAGCTTGCATAGTCTTCCTGGTTGGTTCCAAATGCCTGTAGTAAGAGAGAGAACATTTACTTTACCGAGAAATTTTGCATCCCATCAGAAAAACATTAAATAATTAAACAACTCCGAAGTGACCAGGACCAAGAGTCTGGCAGAGGCTTAAGTGAGACAGTCAGTACAGACAGTCACCCGCTGGTCACACACAGCATTTCAGCTCAAAGCACTGAACGCTGCTGGAGACCACGCACATTCAGAAACACCTTTTCATGTACCCTCAAAACAAATTCTGATCAGTGCAAGTTACAAACAGCTTCTGAATCCACACCATTTAAAGACAATTCTCAAAAATGAGGCTTAAACCTCCTACTACAGTCCACGTCAACGCTGCCATCCGTTAACTCCAGTAGCCTGAAAGGGTGAGTGTACGTACGACAAGGAGGAGAAATTCCTAGTTGCTCTCTTTATTTCTTCTATTCCTTTTTATGATTATTGCATGCAACAAAAGGTACAAAGCAGAGCCTTAGCACTGCAGGCAGAACGAGGCNAAAATGAGGCTTAAAGCTCCTACTACAGTCCACGTCAACGCTGCTATCCGTTAACTCCAGTAGCCTGAAAGGGTGAGTGTACGTATGACAAGGAGGAGAAATTCCTAGTTGCTCTCTTTATTTCTTCTATTCCTTTTTATGATTATTGCATGCAACAAAAGGTACAAAGCAGAGCCTTAGCACTGCAGGCAGAACGAGGCTCCCTACGTTCATTCCCACAACACAGGACGCAGTTTGTTAGCCCACGGTGCACCACTGCACGGCTGATCCCAGAAGGAAGTTGCTACTTCGTGTCGTTAACTGCACTGGGTGACTATGGCAGCAGTTACATAGTGCCTACTTACTGGTTTGATATCGTTCTCCAAGGATGCAAAGAAGTCTCCTCTCGTCACACGTAAGCTCTCTGCCTTCTCCATATCCACTTCCACTTTGTTGCTGGCCTAATAAAGGCAATAAAAGACACTGAAGTCCAGCAGTACCGCACACGACCCCTTACCAACCTCCACCCTCGGATCCAACCCTGTAGTTGGTCTACATCAATAAGAAAAATGCTCCTTAACAGGACACTTGTTGGACATACGCTGGATGCTGCTGGAGCAATCACCATCTTGACAGAGCCACTGTGTCCATATGCCAGCCCCACAAAGTCATAAAGTAACGGTCGTTCCACCCCACTGGATGCAAAGCTGAAGTGAAGAGTACGGCCACGACGCCACGTTTCAGAGAAGCCGCTCCAGCTAAGCACAGGATGGAAGCTCTGCACCATCTTGTTGTTGCTGTGCTGCCTTGACTACATAAACCAAGTGTCAATGAGGCTCAGACTGGCACCCAGTGATTTCACCTAAATTTAAATTTCTAAGAGTTATCGGAGCTATGCAGGTTCCCTTTGGAGCGGGGAACTACTCTTTCCATTTAGAGGCTGTAGGAAAAATTCTTTGTTATGCTTTCTGGGTGCTGGATGGGAGGGGATGAAACCTCCTTCGCTGTGTGACTTTTTCAGAAAGACAAATCAAAGTTTGGTTTAACCCAACTCTGAATCTGCCCACACATCCTTTGGCAACTAAGCGAAAACCGAGAATTATTCACACATCTCTCCTGCAGGAGGTTTTAGTTTTCTATTCAAACCATGCACTTCCCTCTCCATACCAGAAAGTCCTTAAGGGAACTGCTAAACGTTAAGATTTCTTTCTGCTTTATCTTTATTTGCTTCAGGTCAAGCAAAGCCATGAGTCTTCCCAAGGCAGCGCTATCGGTATTACTTGGAATAAATAAGGCGCAGTTAGCTCAGCTCATACGGCACTCCTTTCTAAATGAAGAGCATCGCCTTCTCCCCTTCTGCCAAGCCCAAACCGTCCAGCAACGTTTAGCAGCTAACGCCTGGGAGTGAGCACACAGGAGAGACAGCACTACTGCAGTCTTCTCTTGTAAATCATTCCTCAATCACAGCTAGAGGCAGCACTAGGAGGTGGCCCAAAGCTGCTCACACTGGAGCCAGAAGAGGTTTTTAATTCTCAAAAACAACTTGAGAGTAGCCTTTAAAGCTGGAGACTTTATTCAGCTGCCTGTAAACTTGAAAGACAGCTGCAGAGGCGTTCCTGAGTATGGCTGCAGCTCCGCAACACGGAGCGGCTCCATTTACTAGGATTATTTGTAGATCTGCAAGTATATTGATCGCCTTGGGCAGGAATCGGGAATTAAATGGATTTGAAACAACTTTCCCACTCAACGGCATACAAACACTGGCTATTCCGTGCTAATCCGATGGCTGCCATCTGCTGAGGACCCCGAGTGGAGTTAGAGATAGCAGAAAAAGGATTAGTCACAAGAGGGGGCAGAAGTGGGTCTGTGAAAAGCAATTCATCTGTTAAGTGGTAAGGCAGAAACCTATTTTTAAGTAGCACAGAGATGAGGCAAAGGGTCTTCATTCTCTTCCACCAAAGCACAGCCTTGAAAAGCTTTCGATAACTTCTGAATTTCCCAATTACACCACAGCGAGTTTCTCTAGATACCAAAACAAGTGCAATTTTCACTGAAAGCTACTCGAGTTTTACACCACCACCTGCTTCTACCTGAGCGTATAACGGCCCCACGTGATCTGACAGCTCAGGAGGTACGAGCCGGGGCTTTCAAGGAGTTTCCTGGAAGGCATAGCAACATCTGCCACCTTTGCCGAAGACCACAGTGATGGATAAGACAAAAGACTTTGACCCTCAGAAACATGTCTCAGAGACATTCTCTTCTGACTAGGGTGATCTACAAGAAAAGAAGCAGTGCGCTTGAGCACGGGAAGGAAAAAAATTATTATAATAACAATCACATTGTGCTTGTCTCGTAGAGTAGCAAACGCAGCCTCTAAACAGCAGCCTCAGGAACCCAGACTGGCCAATAACGATGACAAATACCTACACCGGGAGGATGGCTGAAATGAGAGTCCCCTCTCACAAAAACACCCACCAAGCAGAAACACACAATGCCAAATACATCAAACTCGTGGATCTTTAGTACAGGTTGATCACTCTTCTGCATTGCAGAGGGAAGTGAAGGTACTTGAAGCACTATTAATATATTCCTGAAGTTGTTTGTACACTTAAAAACACCGGGGCTTCTTTCTTTCCTAGCCTTTAATGAGTTATACGTTTTAATTTTTAACACAGACACACTTTGAAAATTACCAGAAGAGTTTAAATGATTCAGAAGAATAATGCCCCTTGATTTTCAATTTGTGCTCTTGCTTCTCGCAGGTGCTTCTGAAAACTAGGTCAGGCCTATGATGTATATTTTAAATTTTGCAGCGCTCGTAGGAGAGAATAAAATACCTTACCGCATCGTTTGGCTGAAGACATCTTCAGAATAAACAATAAGATTATCCCAAAAATACTACGTCAAAGTGTTTGAAACGAAAAACAAAGCGTGGCTGTTTCACATTTCAAAGGTACGTACATATATTATTAAGATGTCAATCACATACCAACCTAAAGGAGGGGACTGCTCTTTTACATTTATGCATTACCATTTTCTCTTCTCCCACTGCGACGTTTTGGCACAACAGGGAATATATCAAAACACTAATGGTCCCCAAACTCGCCCAANAAAAATACTACGTCAAAGTGTGTGAAACGAAAAACAAAGCGAGGCTGTTTCACATTTCAAAGGTACGTACATATATTATTAAGATGTCAATCACATACCAACCTAAAGGAGGGGACTGCTCTTTTACATTTATGCATTACCATTTTCTCTTCTCCCACTGCGACGTTTTGGCACAACAGGGAATATATCAAAACACTAATGGTCCCCAAACTCGCCCAAAACTCAAGCATTGGAAAAACATCAACTATCAGCAAAATTAACCATTTAAGGAAAATGTTTTTCTTGCAAAGGGATGAAAAACCCTCCGGAGGTGCCGGGTTTTTTTTCATAGAATCATAGAATTGTTTTCATTGGAAGAGACCCTTAAGATCACCGAGTCCAACCGTTAACCCAGCACGGCCAAGCCCACCACTAAACCACGTCCCTGAGCACCACACCTGCACATCTTTCAAATCCCTCTGGGAATGGTGACTCCACCACTTCCCTGGGCAGCCTCTTCCAGTGCTTGACAACCCTTGCAGTGAAGAAATTTTTCCTAATAGCCAACCTAAACCTCCCCTGGCACAACTTGAGGCCATTTCTTCTCATCCTATCACCTGTTACCCGGGAGAAGAGACCAGCACCCACCTCGCTACAACCTCCTTTCAGGCAGTTGTAGAGCGAGGTGGCCTCCCCTCAGCCTCCTTTTCTCCAGGCTCCAGTTTTGAGGCAGAACACAAGAACATGAGCAACTGTTGATGTCTGTGGTTTTTTGCTATAGGAATCAACTACTTTTCAAGTATTATGGCTAGGCAAGAAAAAATAGCAGAAAGTCATTTTTCCTTCAGAGAGAGTGCTCCCAAGAGATACAAACATCTAAGCAACCAAATGATTTCTCTCACTTAAATGAAAGCACAATTTGCTTTCCCCTCCTATTCGAGGCTGCACAGGTTTTTTTTACTTAAAAATATACCAGCGCTGTGGAACTGATGTCAAAAGCTTTTCTCTACAGTAATTCACACCAGTTCCTGGCCACTAGAGCAAAGGAGCCGTGTCTTTCAGCCTCCGTCCTCACGAACTAATCATCTCGTATTTCAACACCACTGAATACTGCGGTTTGCATCTGGATTAATATAATTTGACATTTCGTGGTCCTTAACTCCTTCCTAGTTAAAGATACGCCGACCTCCCATAATCAGCAAACATTGGGAGAGCAAGGCAAGGTTCCTCTAGAAGGGAGGGAGCTGAGAGCATTACAGCTCTCTATAGACACTGAGACGATAATCAGGCGAGTTCTTAGTTGAAATGGAAGACGTTCTACAAGCCCCTTCTGCATTTGATCAAGATTTTAGCATCAGCGACACCTTGGAGCAGAAGATTCCTTCCACAGCTTCAAGACTTCTTCACACACTGCACAACTCCTTTTCTTTGCCTTGAGCATGGCCCTGCTGTATTGTTTGCTGTTCTCTGAGTTCTTGTGTCAGGAAAGAGTAAACAATCATTCCCCATTCACTGATTCCAATCCACTCATGATTTCTCACACTTTTCATAACCCTTCACCATAGCCTTTCAGGCTGAGAAATCCTAGTCTAGCCATTCTTCCACCGAAAACCCTCCTATACCTCTGACCTTCCCTACTGCCTTTCCACATCCTAGTTCTACCATAACCTTTTCAGGGTGGGTGCCCCAGGAATGCACAGATTCAAATACACCAGGGATTTTATCCATGACGTAACTGCAGCCTCGCTTTTGCCCTGTATACTTCTCCTAGTAAAGTCTAACATCGCACTTGGTTCTTTCACTCCTAAGGACGGAGCAGATGTTTGAAGGTCACTACAACCCCACGAACCAACGCCAAGTAATGACCAGGTCGGTCCCTATCACTGCCTACACCTTTTCGAATTTTCTCTCCACAGTGTACACTTAAATTTACTGACTACATCTTGTGCGCTCACATTATTTCAAATGCCTGCTGCAGTTTTCCATAGGCGGCCTTCATCTTTATGACCACAAAACAGCTATGAGCTTGTAACCTCGCTTTTCCCTCGATCTTTGCAGATCATTTATGAATACATTGAGCTGCACAGGCTCCAGCAGAGATCCTTCTCATACAGCTTGGCTGTTGTCATTTCCACCTCTTGTCTCCTGGGTGAAATCCATAAACTGAGCTCAAGACTTTCCTTTCAGTTTTATCAAAATACACGGACAATCACCTTCCGTTCCCACTGAGCTACGCAAGAGCCACTCGAAGATCAGGAGATGAAAGAGGTTAATTCAGAGCCATGTAAAAGCACAGTGAAAAGGTGGTGTCCGTACAAATTTCATCTCCTAAGGTATGCCGAGATGCCATTACCCATTTGGAAGTAAACATGCAAGGAAAGACTCCAAACATAACTATTTTACCTTTTTTTACCCCAGTGAGAGACAACAGGACTGACCTTAATGTGTCTGTTCATAGCAGTAGACTGAGCAGCTCGAACTAAACCTTCTAACTCAGCACCGCTGAAGTTTTTAGTCTCAACTGCCAGCTCTGTGATGTCCACATCTTCAGCCAGCAGCTGGTGTTCCCGCATCCGTACTGTGTGGATATGAAGAATCTGAAATCGGCCCTTCTCATCCGGCAAGCCTGGGATTTTAAACAGAACACATGTCATCCAGTGCCTCGGCACAGCAGCTGCAGCAGAGCCTCTCCCTCTCCTCAACGCTCGTATCTCCAAAGGCTCTTTCTCACCACGAGCAATTCATTCTTACAAGTAGAATATTTGATAATGCTTTTTGTTTGAGAACACTAGACTAATTGCCCTCAGCAAGTTGATTAGCATCACCGCCAAACTAAAGAGAAAAAGTGGAATGTTTAGTTTCTTTCCTCGGGGTTCCTCCAAGTTGGTTGCTCTCAGGCGTCCATACCAGGAATCCATCTTACACAAAGGGAATCCGGTCAGTCCCTCGGCATCCCTAAACCCAGCTCCCACCTTGTAATTGTCACAGAACAGGTTGAGTTGGAAGGCAACCATAAAGATCTAGTCCACCCCCCGTGCCACGGGCAGGGACATCTCTCGCCAGCTCCTGTTGCTCAAAGCCCCTTCCAACCTGACCTTAACACTTCCAAACTGGGCATCCACAACTTCTCCGGGCAATCTGGTCCAGTGTCTCACCACATTCATCATAAACTTCTTCCTTATGTCCCATCTAACCCCATCCTCTGTCAGTTCAAAACCGCTGCCCCTTGTCCTGTCACTACAGGCCCTGGCAACAAGTCTCTCTCCAGCTTTCTTATCAGCCCCCTTTAAGTACCGAACGGCTGCTGCGAGGTCTCCCCGGAGCCTTCTCCTCTCCAGGCTGAACCACCCCAGCTCTCTCAGCCTTTCTTCACAGGAGAGGTGCTCCAGCCCTCTGACCAATTTCATGGCGTCCCCTGGCCCCACTCCAGAGAGCGTACATTTCTTTAATCTTCCTTTGCTGACCAACGCGCCTTTAGAAGCCCTTCTTATTCTTATTCGCCTCCCTTGCCAAATTCAGCTCCAACTGTGCCTTAGCTTTCCTGATCCCACCCCTACACACACAGGCAGTGCCTCTATATTCTTCCCAGGACACATGTCACTTGTTGCACTGCCCGTGCACGTCCTTCTTACGCTTCAGTTTGACCAGGAGGTCCCTACTGAGCCATGCTGATCTCCTGCCACCCTTGCCCAATTTCGTACACATGGGAATCAAGAGCTCTTGCATGCCAAGAAAAATCTCCTTAAAGAGCTCCCAGCTCTGTTCTGCTCCTTTATCCCTGAGGACAGTTTCCCGGGGGTCTCATCCACTAATTACTTAACCAACTGAAAGTTTGCCCTCCTAAACTTCAGAGTCGTGACTTCGCTCTTCACCTGGCCTACACCACTCTCACACAATGCTCATTTTCACCAACTGAGGTGATCATTTCCCAGTTTGTACCTTACCAAGGCCCCTCTAAAATGTATATAATGGAAGGTAAGGAAAAGCCTTTATGGAAAAGAAAGCGTAACAAGTCAGTCTGGCACATCATCGCCTTGGTAAAACTGTGCTGTTCTTCAGCTCACTTTCCAACCTACCTTCACAGCCTTTATTACAAGGATCTGATAATTTGCACTGACAACTATTTGTGCTGAGGGTATGTGAAAAGACATTTTAAAATGTTCTTTGTCCCCAGCAGCGTTCAGCCCTTATCGTTTGATAATTCATTCTAGAGATGTCTTGCTCAGCCCCTGGAATTTATTTAATTTCATTAACTTTTGTCAACGAAAGATGCAAGTACTACACCTGCAATACAATCTATCTCACCCGTGCTTACTCATAGCAGTTGCTATTGGGCATTTGTTTTCAAGTATGAGATTGTTCAAAGGTGGCTGTCACTGTGGCTACAACTCTTCGTCCCTAAAACGCACTTTCTTTATGGAGTCTTTCCTTCAATTCCTTGTAGCTGTGTTAGTTTGTAAAGACGTATCTGGCTATGGCTTCTGCCAATGCTGATTCTCTCTCATTACTATTCCTCAGCCTGACTTCTAACCACTCTCTACGTACTGCTACACACGCCTTCTCCCAATTTTTCTTTTTCGTGTGCTGCGCCAGGAATAGGCACAAGCCTCTCTCAATATTTCTTCCTGCACCTAACAAACGTCTCTGAAGTCTCCGGCATATCTGAAACCATCTGTGCTGTCTGTGCTCCAGCTGAATCTCTAGTCCTCGCGCCTTGGAGGAGGATGTACCGGAGCTACAGGCACAGTAATGCCTGGTACAAACCCTTTCCTACAGTACTCAAGGACAGCGTTAGCTCTGGAGCACCAGCATCAGCTCACTGCCTGGGTTACCTCCGCGGCTGCCTCAGGAGTCATCAGCTTCACTTCCTCATTCCTTCTTTGGCCTAAAATCTTTCCTTCTCAGCTATCACAAAAATGCTTTCCTGTTTGTTTCATTTCAGATCGATGTTACCCTTTAAGGATAAGAGAAAAAGACCCTAGCAANCATTCCTTCTTTGGCCTAAAATGTTTCCTTCTCAGCTATCACAAAAATGCTTTCCTGTTTGTTTCATTTCAGATCGATGTTACCCTTTAAGGATAAGAGAAAAAGACCCTAGCAAGCTCTTGATTACATTGATAGATCAGATTTTCAAGAGCTTCCCCGCAGTTCACATCACCACAAACGTTTACCATTTTGCCTGCCGCTCTAATATAACAATTATTTTCAGGGTTATAGGGACGTTTTAATCTAATTTTCTGCGACTGGAAGGAAACAGACCACACTACTACTTCTGGCCTTGCCTGTTCCTTTTTTGTGACTCGCTACAGTTTGAGACTCTTTACAACAGTCAGTGCCTAGCCCAGAGCACAGAAAATATTCTGTGATGTTTGGGTCTGTGGCAGGTTAGGGGAAAACATTTTATGAGCTCTTCTAAACTACACATCTAAAACTGCATTTCCCATCTTTAAATTAAACACGGATCTCAACCAATTTGAGTTGCTCGCTGCAAGACAGGATCATTATGCTTTTAATTAGTCCCAGGCTATTCTCTAATTCAAACACTCCGTGAATTGTTAACCTCAGAACGGAGCACCACAAATATCCTCCAAGATCTTTACTTATCAAACTTCTGATTGCAAGTGCAAAGTCAGAGACTTGTTTTCATGAATCTAAGATGATCTGGGCTTAATTTCTTAATAAATCCCACATTATCAGCTATTTCATTATTTAATCTGCATTGGTGTCACGCAGATGTGTACAATTACAAAAATCCCCTTTAAGTTACTGACAGATGGATCTGTTTCAGCTCACCAGAATAAATGGCCAGAGCTCTTCGGCCCACTTTAGTTCTGTTCACGTAATTAATCCAGACCTGCTGATTTCAGAAGCCAATAGCCGATGCTATTTAACAGTCACAGCTCCTGCGTGACATTCACAATTATCACTTCACGCAAATAAAACGATCTGCACTTCCTCCAAGTCAAGAACTGCTCACACACGGTACTTGCCTGCTCTACAAGGTCAACAGTTCCGCAATTTCCATCTAGGAACGATCTGGTGCCATTACTTGGCTCCTTTCATTCATGCAAGAGATTCAAGTTCCTGCCTGCCCATACCTATCCCTTCTGCTGGAAAGAAACTGCTATCAGGTCAACGGCTTAGCAGTAGTTAAGTCTACAATGGCACTGCATGAAGTTTAGCACCCACGCCATCCTGGTTTATTGTTCACACCACGATATATGTTTGCCTTACTATTGAAAGTACATGTGAGTTTATATATTGCGATATGCTAGCTTGCTTACCAATCTCCATTTTCACCTCCAGTCTCCCCGGTCTCAGCAGAGCCTCATCAATCAGGTCAGGTCTGTTGGTCATTCCTAAATTCAAAGTTAAAAACAANAGTTTGCCTTACTATTGTAAGTACATGTGAGTTTATATATTGCGATATGCTAGCTTGCTTACCAATCTCCATTTTCACCTCCAGTCTCCCCGGTCTCAGCAGAGCCTCATCAATCAGGTCAGGTCTGTTGGTCATTCCTAAATTCAAAGTTAAAAACAAAATAAGCTTTATCTGAGCTCAGTAAGTGGGTCTCCAACTCCTGAATACAGCTCATAGAGCTAAGAAGATATCTCAAAGAGTCTCAAGAAGACAACGAGATACCCATCTCCCAAAGTATTGGAAAAGTCATGCCCTGAAGCAGTCAGGGCAAGAGGGATCAAGCCTGTATCTGTGACTGCATCTGCAGGGCTCCTGGCACCAGAACAACTAGACAACACAGCTAGACAAGGCCCGCTCCTTCCTACGCCGATACACCAATGCGTATCATTCCTTGCAAGTTTTCTTAAACTATGAAACACTCGTTAACAAGAGCTAAAGGAGAAAATTGTCAAAAGCGGCAAAATCGGCCGATTACAGCACCACCTCCCTTAAAATCTGCTGCTGCTGGTTGTTAAATAGCAGTCGCTCAGTTTGGGTTAGTCCAAACACATCCCCTACCAGTAATGATAACTTAGTTGACCTGCAGCGAGCAAAATGTCAGCAGCTGTCAATCAGATCCCGTAACAGAGAAAGCAAGCACCATCGTACCAATCACTAGGATGTTATTGAGCTGCTCTACTCCATCAATTTTCGACAGCAACTGGTTTACGACGGTATCGTGGACTCCAGTGCTACCCGCCATGCTTCCCCTCTGCTTGCAGATTGCATCAATCTCATCAAAAATGATGATATGCACACCGCTGTTTGCTCCGAGCTATTGGAGAGAAAAACATGTCAGGAATGCCACGTGTCATCACTGCAAGCAATCCAAACAAAGGAGTAAGCTGTCGACAAGCTCAGTCCCAGAGATACAGAACACTGATACCTCCAAGTGTTTCAGGTATCACATGTTCCATAGGTATCAGCCCCCTTTGCAGAATAACACCTTGCCATCCTCCAACACAGGGTGGTTGGCGGGCTTTGCCCGAACGTAGGATTTCACAGCCGACATTGGTAAAAGCAGCAGCGTTTCAAGGAAGAGGACAAGACTGAACAAGTGAAGCACAAGCCCAGAGCTGGAACACACAGCTCAGACAAAGGGTCACTGTACTCCGTATCTGGGAAAGCTCTCCGAAAGGGAGGCGGAGAATAAAGCAGATTTGTGGAGGGATGCACTCAGTGCGGGAAATAACCCCAGGTTGCACTGAAGTTAGTAAACACACAGCTTGCCAGAGCAGCTTTGTTCTTAATATTCTTAAGGAGTCCATTCGCTCCGTGCCAATCAGGAACAGAACCGCTTATTTCCAGGTTCACTCAAAGGTGAAGCAGTCGCAGCTGGTAAGAGAACAGGATACTTTTTGTGACCGCATTATGAAGGTTTTTCCCTTCAAATTGCACCTCCAAAACATCTGTTGTGGACAGTGGAGACCACGTTAACACTGGGTAAATGTGCTGTCACTGGCAATCTGCCCCAGACTCAAGTCATTACAATACCGACCTTTTCGAGACCTTTCTAATCTCGCAGCTTGTCATCAGGACCATGCCCTCCAGCCAATATAAAGTCTATTTTAACAGGTGTGTTATTGCAAAGGAAAAGCAGCTCACAGCTTTCAGTTGCATTGCAACGACCAGAGAGAAGGGAGATTGTTTACATCAGTATGAGTTACCGTGCAACGCTGACTTACTGATTAATAAATCTTTTGCAGAAGAAAATTAAATGATTTCAAGGCACTAGCAAAGTCTGCAGTCTTGCTGGGCGTAAATAAAACTAAGGCATACAACGTCCTTTGCTAGTGCCTTCTGAAAAGACTTCCCTATATTTCATTGTGACTTGTCTGAAATTGTATTTTCTTTACCAGAAAAATCTTATCAAGGTTAAGTGATCCACAGCAGAGCAAAACTACCACAGCACACAGGAAATAAGTATTTACACCTTCAAACTAATGACTGAGCTTTTGATAAAGCAATGGATAATAAAAACAAGTTTGGAAAAACCAGAATCTTTGTCTCCACTTCCCGTTTCACAGATCTATACTCTGTAGCTTCGAGACACTATTCTCATCCATTAGTTTTCTGCTGAGAAAAATAATGATGTATCAATTATAGCATTTCAAGGATTATAATATAATTATACTAATAAGCCTGTAACCCAGAAACCTGAAACCGTGAAAGCTGATTTGAAATTCATGCCATGTCACGTGCCACCTGAATTTAGTAGCGAAAATCCAGATAGATTAATTATGTCTCCCTGACAAAAAAAAAAGAGAAAAGTAAAAAAGAAGGGCAAAATTTTTGCAATTCCATTTTTAAGCACTTTCTGAGCAGGTGACACACCACGTACTGCAAAGCGCAGCATGATGGGCCCTACTGTATTACTTTAAAATAATTCTGCGTGGAATTTAAACAAACTGTCCAACTTCCGCACAGGTCAGTAGAAGACTGGCTATGTTTTCAGGTTCTAAGATTGTTTTTTCAACTGACAGTGTGGAATCTGTAGAACACTAATATTCAGTGACTTGCAAGGAATAGCTATAATCACAAGCTAAGCAGCAACTCAGCCTTCTAATGCAAGCAGCAATTTTCTGATTTATAAACCACCTTTCCCGACATTCCTTAGGCACATTCATACTGACCACGTTATTTATCTATGTTTGCATTACCCTTCTTTGTTCTTCTTCTGCATCAGCAAACAGCTTGCGGATGTTGGCCTCGGATTCGCCCACATATTTGTTGAGGATTTCTGGACCATTGACCACCTTTGGTTCTCTGGCATTCAGCATCTTGCCAATCTGTCTCGCCATAAGCGTTTTACCACAGCCTGGAGGTCCGTACAAGAGAATGCCTTTCACATGCTTGCAGCCTAGAACGAGAGAGAACAAGTTGAGAAAGCAGGCTTGCAATGGAAAGGGCAATAAAGAGGGAATTGCTGCTTACGGCAGGGGTGCTTTTACAGGGATCTGGCGGAGATGTGCATGGCCTTAGCTCTGCTCGGTGCCTTTATCAGTGAAATTCAAACACAGAATTGCCAGACTGGATCAGAGTTGTTCCAATGCTCTGGCAACGGGCAGGAAAAATAACGCGCAGCACAGCAGGAATGCTCTCCCACGCACTAGGCGTGCTAAGGTAATAGCTAAGGACTGAAAGACTGAATCGTAACTTCTAGTTAGTGCTAGAAAACAACAGAGATCTCCTGGTAAACAGGCGAATAACATACTTGTCAGGAAAACAAAACCCAAGAGTAGGTCCCAGCGATGCTGATCATCCCCTGATGGTGCGGGGCTGCACATACGTCTTCTACACCACCACACGCCCTGAACACCAGGCAAAGATGTCCTAGCAATTTAGGACAAGCGTGTCCTGCCTCTGGCTCACGTCCCCCTCATCCTCGAGGGACACACGGTGCCTGCACAGGTCGTGTTCCTTCACAGAGGAGTTCCAACGGAGTTTAATTTTCAAGTATGTAAGGAAAATGAAGCATCAGACCCTCAAAGCTACTCCAGCGATGGTGAGCTCCCAGAGCAGACACAGATCAAACACACTAATTTGATTCTTGAAAGAGAAAACAAGGAATATCACGTCATAATGCTTAATTTTTTACCCCTGTATTGGGCATTAAAAAGTCCTATAGAACNGATGGTGCGGGGCTGCACGTACGTCTTCTACACCACCACACGCCCTGAACACCAGGCAAAGATGTCCTAGCAATTTAGGACAAGCGTGTCCTGCCTCTGGCTCACGTCCCCCTCATCCTCGAGGGACACGCGGTGCCTGCACAGGTCGTGTTCCTTCACAGAGGAGTTCCAACGGAGTTTAATTTTCAAGTATGTAAGGAAAATGAAGCATCAGACCCTCAAAGCTACTCCAGCGATGGTGAGCTCCCAGAGCAGACACAGATCAAACACACTAATTTGATTCTTGAAAGAGAAAACAAGGAATATCACGTCATAATGCTTCATTTTTTACCCCTGTATTGGGCATTAAAAAGTCCTATAGAACACATCTCGTTCTGATTCCAAGTTTATAAGACAAATACTGAGAAAACTGAAAAAGGCACATAAGAACCACCAGAACCATCACCCCAAAAAGCTTGACCTGTAACTCGGAAGACCTGAAAAATTCTAATTTATTCAAATAACAGAACTTTCACCACTGCGCACGAGCACTGGCATTTAAATTCTCTCCTCTAGGAAAGAGAGGGTGCAATGGACACAAGTGAACGCTGGCCATGTCCTGGTTAGCAACAGGCACAAGTATGCATGCAAGTCCTGATAGAGGTTCCCAAGTGCGAACAGGAAAGGTTTCCCTGAAGGATTCATGGAATTTCGGATATACAGGCTGTGAGCCCCAGACATATTTGATCAAGTGCCTGAAAATCCTTATGCCTGAATATTTTATGCTCTGCCTTACACTATGCTAAGAGAGGCCGTGGTACCAGCATGTGTCTACGACGGAGTTTGTTTTATTCATCTAATGAATAAAACATTAATGTCAGCACTTAGACAAGATCCAGCCAGACAGAAAAAGTAACTGCATCAAGACAAAAGCTTTTTCCTGGGAGCAATCTGAAGGGGCTGGTGTTGGAAAATCCTGAAACAGGAGAGCAGAGATCATGTATCAGCACAAAGTTTTAAACAGCGAGCACCAGAGTCAGGGAAAGGCACAGTTTCATAGCAGAGGCATCTAAGTACAAAACAGCGAAGGAAAAGAGAAGTTACCTCGAGAAGAAGCGGCACAGGAGCTCTGTACTGCCCAGTGCAAGACAGATTCAGGAGCAGAGCGAGTTCGGGTATTGTCTGGTCACAAAGTGGTGAGGAAACAGAAGAGCGAAATACATAACTGACTTTGTCTAGATCCTTCTACTTCCGGCAGACCTCCTTTTTCTGTTTTCCACTTGATATTGAAGACCAAAGAGTAAACACAAAACCACAAGTAAACAAATTTCTTATCAACGTTTAGGCCACAGCAGGTATTTCAGTAGTTTATTTCTTCGTACGCAATTTCAAGCACAATAAAAAGTATTAGTTCCTCACTACATCTCTTCACTTTGCCCACAGAACAGACAGACGTGCAGGCAGCGAAGCACTCGGCCTACACGGGCTCAGGGTGTCTTCCTCACGTTTTACACCATCGTGCCCACGCACGGCACCGAGAAGCTGCCAGAGTCCTGCATCTGCTGCCCTTGCTCCGGAGCGGTAACCGACTCACGTCGCCGTCGTCCCCACTGACCAGCCCGGGGAGGGCATCCCAAGGAGAGAGACCTGGAGGAAGCTGTAACCACTGCGGCCGACGAGAAAGGAGCACACTTGGAATCTGCCTCGACAAAAACCTCATCTCGAACACAAGTGTTTAGTTACAGAGGTAGGGAATTCAGTAGCACCTTCTCCTTTTCTCCTGCTCCATCCCACCACTGCACCAGATCCCTACGCACGCGCTCCGGACGGCAAGTGAGGAACACGAGATACCACTATATTTGAAGATTCAAAAAAACCCATGTTTTGTTTCAAGAAAATTTATCTAAAGCCTTAGAAATCTTGAAGTATTAATTGTTTGAGGAAAAAAGCAACACATTGATCAGTGGAAACTGTTCCATGCTGTAGACGCCATTCATAATGCATTCGTTTTACACTACATTCTTGCAGTCTGACTGTTTAAAGGATGCAAACCATCCGACAAGAGTCCTGCAGTGCCTAAGATCCACATTAAAAGAAAAAAAAAAAAAGAAAAAAAAGTAGCCAAGTGGTTGCACAGCGCTCAGACTTCGAGGACCAGTTCAGTTTCTACCATCACCAAAAGTTTAACGAGCTGGGCACATGGAGTTATCTGTCACCCCCGCGGAATGACTTCCCTTCTGGTTTCTGGCTTGTCTCAGCTACGTGGTAAGTTCACCCCAAACACGAGATTCCTCACGGCAGCACAGACCTCACGGCAACGTTCCGCCTTCGAAGAACAAGTACTTTTGTCCTTTATTAACTTACCGATACTCAGCTGTGATTTCCTTTACTCCCGAATATTACAGTGATAAAGAATTAATGTCATTCTAAAGAACTGCTCAATACAAAACCATTTCTGTTACCGGATCTGCATGCACCGCCTCTCTCTCTTTCAGGTTGTTCGCACACTGAAATGAAATTTCAGGAGAACATTGCTAGGAGAAGCACCCGATCCCTACCAAAACCCCAGCGAGCAACAGTGCTGCGTTGAATATGCACAGTAATCAAGCTGAACGATTTTTCTGGGCTTCTCTGCAGATAAAAAAATTTACTACAAAAAAAAAAAATCAAGAGATCTAGCTAAGGAGAACTCATTAGTCAACTTTCAGGCACCTAGGAGTCAAAAACATAAACACCATATACTGTCAGTAAAGACAAATTTCACACAGGAGCGAATGAGGCGCAGATAAATTAAAAGCTATTCCTGTCAAATCAATGTCACGAAAGGTAGCGTGAACGCGTTCCGTGGGGGAACATGATCACCTATGTAGCCAAATAGCACAAAGCAGGATTTCGACGATGACTGATGCTTTGAAGGGAAATCCCAAGCAAACCGATGCTCAGACAGAGAGGCCATGAAAAGGCTACCGGCAAGTCAGGGCACATGTACGCAAACAGGCCTGGGAGCCTCCTGAAAGAGGCAGGAAAATCCTGCTGCAGAGTATCGTTTTTCTCTAGCACACCTTCAAAGGAGAAATACAACTAGAGAGTCCTAATTTTTTTCTAGTTTTGCTGCAATTCACGCTCTCTCCCCTACCGGCAGGGTTACAGCAGGTGACTCTGGGGAAACGAGACTTTGGACAAATTTGCTTAGAAAGCCTCCCAGGGTTTTCCCCCTCTTCCTATTCAAACTTGCTTATCAGGAGAAAGCATCATCTCTTATCTGATTAAAAAAAAATAAAAATACGAACTGCTGAAAGGACAGAAGCTGTTGCAGCAAGAATAAAGGAAGAAGGTTGGTCAAAGCCAGGCCCCCGCTTCAGCTGCCGGCCGCAGACCTCAGCCGCTCTGTGCCGGTAGCTGCTCCCCCCTCCAGAGCAAATATCCCGGCTCTGGGACACAGCAGGTTCCCAGGGACAACACCACAACTACCGAACTGCACCCGGACAAGCTCAGCCAGCGCCGCGTAGTCCGCGCACAGCCTTAGCGAGGAACAACACACACGTGAGTTCCCCGGCTGCTGAACATCAAGGACGCTGCTGACCATCTGCCGCTGAATGGGCGACATTGAGAGCCCGGCCTCAGCCAGGTGGAAGAACATTCCTGGAACCAAAGCAATTAGCTCCTCTTCAAATAAACTTGCCACGAGCTACAGCAGCAGAGATTGCCCTGTACAGCTACGTTCACCTGGCTAAAATTAAAGTTTTAAACACAAGCGGGACTTTATTCAAATAGACAGGTGATGACAAACTACAAATGTTACGGCCCAAACCTCGGTGGGATCCTAAGCACCACGCAGGAATTTTGATTAAGTTTATCTCCCCTCTGCTGATTTCACCAATGCAGCCCAAATGTCAATACTATTATGAGAATCTTATAAACACAAATTATTAGCAGTGCAGACATCTCTAACTCGTTAGGCTTACCACTACGACTCCAAATCAAAGGTCGTTCCTGTAACGTGATACTTAATCATGCAATTTAATGACATACACTTCGAGGTTGAATACATATGTTACCAGGAGCTAAAATATACCAACGTAGGAAACATTCTACACAAAATATTAGGAAAAAAGCATAAAAAATAGTAAGAATGGAAGAGTTATTACTGTTACCAAGAGAAATCAAACACTATCTCGAACCAGAGTGTCACTTACCTAAGGACAAGATCAAGTTTATTTGTTCAACTCTCACTAGGCACTTTTTTTTTTTCCTGAAAGATCAGAAGAAACGTTTCAGTATACTAGGGATTTTCTACTCGGGAGTGTAATTCCCCGTTTAATTAAAATCAAAGCATTCTGGTGTGATTGTATCACTGAGATGCACCTACGGGGAACCTACACCGACAGTGAAGTACCGATCCTGAGTGCACCAGGGAGAGATGCTTATCTCCGCATGTTAATCTTCAAGTGGGTTAGAGTAAGATCAGGGTTCCCAGACTTCACCTGCCACACAGACAAAATTTCCCAAAAAATATAGCTGGGCGGAACTTCCCCGTCCTCTCATCCCGTAAGCCCAGCGTTATTCCAGCCGACACCGCTGCCTCCAGTCAATCTTCCTGCAGGATTTACGTGCTACCGCCAAGTAGCAAGACTGAAGCGACTTGTTTCTGCTTTTAACTCAAAGCTGAGACGGGGGAAGGGCTACACCTGACACAGAAGGTTTTATTTTACGTGGACTCTCGACAGCCAGGTTTTTTGATCTATCAAATCATTTGCGGCTGTAAGGCGAAGGCAACCAAGTCAGTAAGTTCTTTCTAGGTCTTTGAAAGCAGCTTTCTCATCACACCTCGTTCGGCTGTGAGAAGTTTAATGCATGCATATATAAGGAGGCAACAGATTTACGACAACGGTAGGATATTTATCAATTTCTGATGGAATGCGATAAAAATGAAGATAAATCAGCTTTAGAGAAGCTTCCAACGGAATGCCTTTGGCTACGCAAGCAAAATCACGACTCTCAGAAAAAGGGATTTTGGTAAGAGTATATACAAAACAAACGAATCTTTTTAAAAGAAGTCACCACTGTAGCAAAAAAAAAAAAAAAATAAATGCCTCCGCCTCTTAACAGAGGAGCTACAAAAACACAGCCCATTTAAGGTGAAGACCATGCAGAGCTGTTGGATGGATTGCTGAACGCAGCAGCCGACGCTTACGGTCATACCCCACCTGCACGTTAGTAGCCATAAATCTCATCAGGGTTTTCTACTTTTTGGAATAAAGCTGGATCATTTCTGTCTACTTAGAAAGTCAACATGACGCAATTTGTAAATGCCTTACGGAACACGTACCCGCAGAGCGTTACAGAGCAAACGAGTACCAGCTTCATAGGGTCACCAGGATGTCTCAAGGCCTGGTTTTCCAGCTAGAGAAAAACTGTGGTTGCCAAGCAGCGGTGACGATGCCGGATAACTAACACCACAACCACAGCCATAGGAGGCAAACCAAAGTCCTCTCAGTGTCTGCGATGACTATGGCCGTCACCACAGAAACGCAGAAATTCCTTGAAGCACACTGGGTGGAAAGCCCCTTCCTGCACTCCAAGCCAGCGACCGTCACTTCACATCTCCACGTCCCTGTGTTCAAAGACAGAACACTTTTCTTTCCTGTGGAATTTTGAAGCCCTCTCTCTCATATCTTTCCCACAGGTCCCTTTCCAAGGCTGGAGATCTTCGAGCCCATTTTCTCTGCGTACAGAAGCTTTCCTCATCCGACCATCCTGGTGTCCTCCTCCAAAGTTTTTCCGGTTTTACTTTCTGATACAAAGACCAAGACTGCATCCAGCAATCCAATACGTGAACAAACTACAGACTTACAAAGTGGCACCATTACGTTCTATTTCGCGGGGGGGTTTATTTAATTCTTATTAATATTTACCAAGTTCAAGTAGGAATTGACTGATCCCTACTGAGTCTGTAACTGTTTTCGTAGACCTACTATAGCCCCAAAATTTTACTCACATGAAAAATCCACCCAGCCAGCATTTTACAAGCTGTGATTTTCATGCACATCATTCTTCACTGATCAACACGAGGTTTCGTTTGCTGTTTCATTGCTGAGTCAGTCTTGGCAAGTCCTTCTGCAGAACGACAGAAGCGCTGAGCTCTGGGGATGACCTTGCCCAGCCCCGCTGTGCAGAGCAGGCTCCCCTAAAGCAGGCCGCCCAGCGCACCAGCCGCTCCTCCCAGTTTTGTGTCACCGGCAGCCTTGCTGGTCGTTAATGAAGAGGTTAAACACAGCTTGTGACCAGCCCCCTTATGGGCTTTGTGCTGCTGATCCCAACCCTTCAAGCCCAGCAGCTGGGCCGGTTTTCAGTCCTCCCGCTTACCTAGTCCATCTTCCGTCAGTGTTTCTACAAGGCTCCTATGGGAGACAGTGTTGAGCGCCTTATTACACTTGAGATAAACATCCACAGCTCTCCCCTCATGCCATGAGCCAGTCACCTCATTGTAGAGTGCTACCAGGTTGGTTAAACACAATTTCTACTTCATAAATCTGTGGTGACCACTCCCGATCAACTTCTCGCCCTCCATCTGTCTGGTAACGATCGCCATCATTAGTCGCTCCACCACCTTCCCAGAGACTGAGGGTGAGGCGGACAGGTCTGTAGTGCCTGGCTCCTCCTGCTTGCCCTTCCTGGAGACAGGAGCGACACTTGCTTTCTTCCAGTCCTCAGGAACTTCTCCCAATTGCAATGATCTTTCAAAGAGAATTGAGAGCGGCCTCGCAATGACACGGGCCAGCTTCCACAGCACTCATGGGTGCCTCCATCAGACCCCAACCGCAATTCGGTCTTCAGTTTCAATTCATTTCAACAGCTTCCTTTCCCAAGCCATTCACAAACACACCGAACAGCAGAGAACTCTGCGAGTCTCCTCCACCGTGAGCGCAGACCTGCTATTGCTCCCTCAACCGTTTATCCAGCCACACGTGACCTCTCCTCACGTTATCAGCTTCATCGCTTCCGTCAGGTCTCTCTAACGCGGGGGATGCTTGGGTGCTCTGAAGTCCATCTCTATGGTTTTAGGAAGGTGAGGGAAAAGACAGACATCAGAGACGTCTTCGCTGCGCTCCCCAAAGAAAGCGCACACAGAGGACTTCATGGATATATGGAGGAAGAGTTAAGTGACCGCATTGGGCCTCACTGGCCACAGGGAACTACGTGCTTCAGCNCGTCTTTACTGCGCTCCCCAAAGAAAGCGCACACAGAGGACTTCATGGATATATGGAGGAAGAGTTAAGTGACCGCATTCGGCCTCACTGGCCACAGGGAACTACGTGCTTCAGCACGAGGCGTGAACTTCAGTTTATAACCACATTAGGAAGAGCAGACCCAGGAAAGCTTTGGTTCACTTCCCCACAAAGAACAAAAGCTAACAAGAGAAAATGCGAATATTAAACTGGCAAATACTTTCTTATACGAATCACAGAATCATAGAATGGTAGGGGTTGGAAGGGACCTCTAGAGATCATCTAGTCCAACCCCCCTGCTAAAGCAGGTTAGCCTAGAGCAGGTTGCACAGGAATGCATCCAGGCAATGAAGGCTTCATGTGTTTTGTGGCACAAAATCATCAGGGACATCATCAGTAACATCAGCGACAAATGGGCAAGAACAGGGAATCGGAGTAGGAAAAGAACAAGGGACAGCCCACGAGAGTATTAGCTGTTGGCAGACTACCTGGACGTGAACTTCACCCAAAAGCACTCAGAGTGGGTGAAATCATCTCAAAGTCACTGAGAACTTGGACAGGACGGGTGAGACATTGGGGGAAAGAAAGCGAATGCATCCATAATGTTATAAAGGGAAAAGGAAGGGAGCCCCGGGACTGGACTGAGTCTCGAGAGATCCCTTTCGGCCTCAGCTATTTTCCGGTTGTGCGGTATACACCTATCACTTATTTAATTCCTGGGAAATTCTGGCACAATGTCTTTCTAGGCAGAAGAAAACAAGAATACAAGAAATAGCCAAAAGGAATTTAATAGATCCGTCTGAGATAACTTCCCTCTAGGAAAGGGTGAGAGGTCACACCCAGAGGGTTTGAGAACACAAATGAAGCAACGGAGGGAGATTTAGACTTTCACAAAGATATAAATAGGTCTTACACATCTTCATAAACAAGTAGGAAAAACACAGGCTGAATGAAGTTAAAGGCAGACGAGAAGTGGATGGAAGAAAACCTCCACAAACTTTAAAGCGCAACAAGAAAGGATCCATGCTGGATTTACTGGTACGCGGTGCTTTTATTAATAGCCTGGAAGACGGAACAGAACGCACCTATTAAATCTGCATAGCGCAGCGCTAAGATCTACAAATACGCTGACGGGCAGGATTAAATTCATTTTAAACCAATGTAATTTGATGCACAAATTTCCACGTTGGGGCAGGAATCATTAACTGCATCCTGCAAAACAAAAACCCCATCACACTGAGGACTACGAACAGGCCCATACGCCGAGGCACAGACAAAACTTGCCGACTGACCTCGAACAGATGAGCACCTCAGTTACCGTCCCCTGCTTCGGTCATCACGTTTCTAAGCAGTGAAGAATGACCAAGGCGAGAGAAACAACAACGACCGGGGATCTACAGGGTACGGTTATGAGAAACGGTTCAAGAATCTGAGATCTAGCCTTGAGGATACTGAAGAGAAACACGAACAGACAAGTACGTAAAAACCTTGGCCAAAAACATAAAAGAAACAAACAATATATGATGAGCTGCTGCAAGACTGAGAACAAACACTTGAAATATTTTGACAGTAAAGATGCTCTAAGCACTGGAACAGGCGGCCTTGAGAGGTTCTGGCACTTCTGTCACCTCAGGTACAGGTTGGACATGTCCGACACTGATTTTTCATTAAAATTATCCTATTTTAAGAACAGACTGGATGAGATCCTTTCCATTATTATTATTCTCTTACAGTACCTGAGTACCTCAAGAACATTAACGTATTAATTTTTAAGATACCTTAAAAGACAAGCCTCCACTTCCCAGGCAGAATCCAAGACAGAAAATAATATCCAAGTATCTGCTAATTTGAATGTTCACCCTGTGTTTCATTAATAATTCGCTCTTACATTGTGAGCTGTACTTCAAAAATACAGAGCACTGAAACCAACTGATCCCCAGCGGTCAGCACAAGTTACGATGGTTACCGGGAAACAGAAACCGCCTTGGGGAAGTCTGATTTAACCTACTTATCGATGGCAACAGGAGAGGATGGGGGATTTGGGTTCCATTTCAATCTCTCAAAAGGCGTGTGATCTGCAACACCAAACACTTCCGCACCTGTTATCAAACAGTAACAATGACAGGTACGTACAGAATCTGCTTTTTCAGCGGCCTCTGCAATGACTAATGTGCCACGTAAGTCAAAAATAACTTCCCTGCCGAGAGTCAAGATTGTGTTTCAACGCACGGAGACACTACAGTGTTCTTTAAAAAGGAAACCAAGAGTTCGGTACTATCAGTACCAGCGTATTCTTTTCAGGTCTGAGAAAACGCTTTTCAGTTTTGTCGAAACGTACAGCTCCAGGCACCAAATGCAAAAACTTCAGTCCCAATAGCTGAGTATCTGTTGAAGTCAGAACAGGGAAGGGGGAAAAAAAAAAAAAATCAGAACAGTGTTATAATAAGCACTCAGCAATCTTAATGTTACAATGGTACAAGCCATAGAATGATCTGAATTTAAAGTCTCAGCAGAAAAAACAGCATTTAACACGCACGCGAAGAAAGGGCTTATCTGCAGGAACAGCTGGAGAAGCTTTAGGCTGAGCAAGAGGATGCTTTGAACCACGACAAAGAGTAACCAAAACCACTCTGCAGTTCACCATGAAGTTGCATGGCTTTAGTACGAGCTGGACATCGCAGAGATCCAGGCAGGGCTTGAAAAGGAGGACGATTCCCTGGAAACACGGCTTGCGTAGGGCTGTCCTTCAGAAAGAAAGCGACTGCTACCCTTCCTCCATCGGGGCCCTGCAAGTGTGAAGTACCTTCCTCAGAAGTGCCATTCCCAGGACGGCACTAAAACGCAGTGCCCCTTTCGTTTCATGACACCTTCTCAAACGTCATCCAGACACAGATTTATTTCCAGCTGGCAGTCACGCGATTATTAAGAGTCAAGCATTAGGTGAAAGACAAGGGCATCGCCAATGCTCCTAATGCTAAAGAATCTCTGCTAAATGACTGCAAAACTGTAGCCTTAAAAGCAATCAGCTTAAGCTCATGGAGGTCCCGTTGCAGTTCCCAAGCTCCCTTACGCCTTGCTGCCCCAGTGCCTTCCTGCCGCTGCCCCTGGCACTGTGTAGCTACACCACATCGAGCCATCCAGGGAGCCGATGGACCTGAATGCCAGCCCTACAAATTCTTCTTAGTAGTAGTATTTTTTGCTTCCAATTCTATTAGCTCTCTACAGAGCCGTACAAGCCCAAAGCCACCACAGCAGTGGTGGCAGATATGCGTACGGGAAAAGCGTGGGCAGGGAAAAGTAAATTGCCCCTTTCCAGGGCAGCAGGGAGCTATGGCAAGGTTTAATGACCAGCTGAAGTTGATCTCAGGTTTCTTTTCTTGGATAAACCAAAGACTGTAGCATCAGAGTAGTTATTTACACCCTTGGATGATATGGTTAACTATCACCGATTTATACGCTCCAAAGCCAGAACATTCCTTGGAAGTTAGATAAACCACACACAAATTGCAAGCAATTTTTGAAGGGTCTGTACAGCCTCTGTGTAGTTATGGGACAGAAATATTTATTGCATTTGGCATGGAAGTTGCAGTCTGTGAGCACTGGGCAAAAAACAGAAAAGGGTGAGCACCGGAGCACCAGATCGCAAGCAAATTCTTTCTTTTCCTTTCCCAATAAATTACACACAAAGGTGAACAGCTGTCACACTGACATTTCAGATCTGAAATACAGTTGAGAGCAAGTTATAACTAAGGCAAAGAAAATGAATGTCAGAAAGTTTTGTTTTTTCAAATTTCAGATAAGCTCTTTAGCCCTAGGGTTAATCAGAGAGCTCGAGAGCTCTGTTTGGAGCCTAACTTCTCACCAGAAAAATGTTTCTTTGTGCAGTATGTGTGTACACACGCACAAGTAAGGGTATATGTATTTATATAAATAATATGACACACCTTTAATTCATTGCCCAGGGTAATCAAAATACTAGTGGTCCTTCAGAGAATCTTTTTCTTCCTGTATTAAGCAACACCAATTAACAAGAGGAACCACGCGAGCAGCATACCCTGCAAAGCAGCTCCGCAGCCCGACCCTGCAGTCAGCAAGGCTTCCCACCGTCCCCAGGGGTACCTCGTGGAGATGCAGCTCCTCCACAGCAAAGGTAGCTGCTGCACACCGTTACCAAAGAGCGCCCGGCTGTAAGGTTAATTCCGCTAACAATAACGTGATGGGAATGTAATCACAGTCTGACACACGGCTGCTTAACATGCTGCCAGGCTGAACAGGTGAAGCTACAGCGCAATGAAAACAATCTCTGATCATCTCTTGTCTACCAACGTATTTCTCGTCACAGCCCAGTGACACCGATGCGAATTCCCAAAGTCTAAATCTTGTACCTTCACGTACGGTCACAGCTAAGGGCTCTGCACTTCAGCCATAAATATGTATGTTACCTGCCTCAAAAGGGAAAAATATTGCAAGTAAGGGACGTCAGTCCAGCCAAAGGCCGGCTGTCAGCAACGTTTCTGAACTGGACACAACAGAGTGCCCACGTAAAAACTTTTCCATCCACAGCCAACACCATTTCTCTCATTTCCTCTCTCTGCATAGCCGCTAAATATGTAACAAATTTAAG
The DNA here is from genome assembly GCA_013398225.1 of Steatornis caripensis. Classification (NCBI taxonomy): domain Eukaryota; kingdom Metazoa; phylum Chordata; class Aves; order Caprimulgiformes; family Steatornithidae; genus Steatornis; species Steatornis caripensis. The sequence continues at coordinate 40,859 of VZSC01011129.1, forward strand.
CATTTGATATTGGCAAGCAGAGGCAGAGAAGTCACGACTTGCTCACAGCCACAAAAACCAAGACCAGCCCCAAGAAGGCCTTGGCTATCGGATCGATATGAAGTCAAAAGGCAGGAGAGAGAATCGTGCACTAATTGGATTTAGCCTACCAGGTTTCTTCCGTGTTTCTCCGTAAGTGTCCAAATAGCTAAGAAACGACCTAACGCACCTCGCAGGGAAGTTTACTTTAACATCAATTCCACAAGCACTGCAAAGGGACACATTTCCCACAGCCACACACAAACAGGACGTATCTTCTGCTGAAGATCTGTTTTGTAATCAAAATCTTGATTGCTTCATTTGTGGGGAGAGGGAAGGTGGATCAAGAAATATAAACATACACAGAAATTACACAGCTATGTATTCCAAGTTTAAATATGAACCCACAGAGATTATATTCAGAGAACAAGGACCGGCTATAACATCCCCAGCCACTTTATGTGACAAAAATAAGATACTTGCAGCTGCATACTGCTTACTAAAAATTAAAACCAATACCATTTATCTGCCTGCCAGCACATGTTTACAAAGTAATGGGACTGCCTTTCCTTCCCCCGACCCCAAAAAAAAAAAGTTATATTTAGAATCTGTGCTTTTATTTCACAAACTCCAAGGCGTGCCACAGCCTGTGCATCCTCTCCAGCGTTTCAAATCTGACCAAGCACAGATCACACAAGACACTCTATTTATTGGGCTAACGCTGCGAGAAGGACACAGGTTTATAGTGCAACTGCCAGGACAACAGATATTTAATATATAAGGCAGGATCATTACGACAGAATTTCCCCTGACCTACATAGACAGCCCGTTGCCAGGAAGTCAGGGACAGGAGCCTTCAGTCTCACTGCTATGAATAAATGAAGCATTCAGAAGAATAGGGAGCACCTGAGTGCCAACAGGAAAACATCCAGTGAAATCCTGTGTCTCGTTCGTTCAGACATTTCACATACAGTGCTGAGTATGCACGTTGTTTCTTTGTCCCTCCTCTCCAGCCAAGTAACAAGACTATGAAAGACATTTGGGAGCAACAGGAGAAGAAAAGGCTTTGTTCGCGCATCAGACCCCTAAGCAACCGCCATGTTAAAGCACCGTAAGGCTGTTCGTTGATATCCAGTCCTTCCAAACCAGAAATGGACCGGCACCCTGTACCCCAGCCATACTTCTCTGGATCACACTCACCCATTTGCTCCACAATTTCCGGTGGAAAAACTCGAGAAGCAAAAGCTCGTCGGAAAATATCTGAGAATTCTTTGTCCAGGCCCCCAATGCCCATTTTCTCAAAATTCCAGTCTGGGTTGATGATCGACTGGCGGTTCTCCTTGGTCTTTGATTTACCTGCAAAAAAAAGGAATCGTTTCAAACATGCAGCACAGCACAATTACAGCAAAGAGAAGTACAGACACCAGAACGGTTCTACCAGGTCAGACCCATGCCCAGCTAACTCAATGTTCGGTTTCAAACGTTAGCCAGGAGCATGCGCTACGGCAAGGACGCAAGGGCAGTCAGGGACTCAGCTTACTTAGTAAACTATTTTCCCAGCCTTCCAAACGTCCTGTTCAGGGATTTCTCGAGCCGCATGTTGCTCCTGCGTATTTTAAGAATCCACAGTAGATTTATTTCTCTGCCACAAATGTACCCAAGTCCCCTTGGACCCGTGTAAACTTAGTGCCCGGACTGCCCTACACCATCTAGCTCACCCTGTCTGCTACCGGCTGCACAATCACATACCCCGTGTGCCCAAGCCAGCTCCCACCAGCTGCATTTCATGCCCCCAAGTCTTCTATCTGAAGAGACAGTAAACAGTATCAGTATCCACCCTCTTTCAGGCTACCTGGGCTGGTATTGGGCTTGTCCTGTACCCTCCTCAGTCATGCCTCTTCCAGGCAGAGCAGCCCTCGCTCACTCACCCTTCCTTCCGCAGCGGCTGCTCCGCACTTGAGCGCCCTTGTTCTCCTGTCTTCTCTATTTCTACTATATCCTTTGACAGACAGGCACACTAGAACGGCACGCACTGCGGCTTGTTTGTGTCTTAAACACAGGTACAAAATTATGCTCTGCTTCATTCATATTCCTCTATTAATAATGTGTAATAATTCTTAACCACCGTGCTTAACAACTCCTAGCAGGGCTCAGGCTGCTGCTGAGCATGGGTCCAGCATTTCCTTGAAACTCTCATACCTGGGATCTTGGCCCAAAACAGCAATCATTTTTGACCAAAGTCAGGAGCGTTCTTCCTCCCACGCATCACTTTACATTTGTTTATATGGAATTCTCTGCCATTTGATCTCTTAGTCACTGAGCTCCGTAAGAGCAAGCTTTGTCACCTCATTACTCAGTCTTTTCTCTAGTTTATTCAATAATTACAACGAAAGGAAAGGCTCTGGCAGAGATTCAGGCTGAACCCCACCAGCACTGGCTATTTACTTCTGCCCTTTCATCACTCATCTACTCGCACAGGGACCTCCTCTCTTACAGGTCTCCGTTTAGTTTCTTCTTAAAGAAACTTTGACAAGGAACTGTGCTGTAAGAGCTCTGAACGACAAGCAGACTAGGTCAGCCCTTATCCCCACGCCGTTTGATTCCTGTAACGGACTCCAGTGACACCACGAAGTAGCACTGCCCGTACAGAAGACAGGCTGACCCTTCCCAGTGCACCACCTCTATACAAGTATCCACTAATTTGATTCTTTATTACAGTTTCCGCTGATTTCTTCTGTACAGATTTCAGGTTCAAAGACCCGCAGCGCTCCAGACCTTCTCTGGAACCCTCCTTCTAAAAGCAGAGCACATCCGCCATCTGCCAGTCCTCGGGTACCAGAGCAATTTTAAGCAAGGTTGCACAAAACAACTACGAGGTCAGCTAGTTCCTTTACAACTCAGAAGAATAAAAGCCCATCTTGGCAAAGCACTGCGGTTCATTTTGCCTGGTTGCTCCATAACCTCTTCTAGAGCTACTTCAAGCTCCGCCAGATCCCCTAAGCACAGGTTTTGCAGGCTCCGTGTGACGGTGTAACCGCCCTCATTTCCTTTTGTTGACAGATCACACACGTTTGAGCCTTACAGAGCTCCTTACCCCCTTTCCAGAGCAGCGTTAAAGTACTCAGGGCATTTCGGAGGCAGACAACAAGCGCAAACGCTCCTATAAGAATACGGCTGAGATGCTGTCAAATCCTTACGGTCTCACCTCATGTTTATTCGAGGGTATTTATAAACAAGCAGTGACACTTATCGGTTAGATCCACGCTTCCGAATGGCCTTCAACAACGTCCCTTTGCTTAGCTACCAGAGAAACCTAAAGTAATATAAAAACCCAGGGAGAGAGTAAAGGCTGAAGATTATCCTTAATTCCTGCAGAAATCGCACGCCTTATATTTTCTTAGATTTACACACTGCTTTACCGGATTGGCCCCCGGGATCGTTCTCTCTCCTAAAACGCCAGTCGTGGCAAACTGCAACCGTGCATTGTGCTGATTTGTTCCACACCCTCTTCTATAGATACCTCGAGCGGAGCCGGGTAACGAGTTAGCATCTAGAAGTCCACATACACTAAATAAAAGTTCTGTGCTAGCTGGATCAGACTGCTATCAACCTTGGTCTAAACACAGCTGGAACCAGTACGTCAATTCCAAGAGCAGCCAAAAACCAAATGAGAACACGCCTCTAACACGTTTGGGGCAGCATGGCAGAACCGCTAACATACAGCGCCAACGCACAGCACCACGCAGGGCAGCGGCGGGCGGTTGATTCACCCAGTGCCATGTACTGCTCGCCGCCCAGCGCAGACGGTCCCTGCCTGCAGAGCTTGGCCTACACCCCCCCCTTCCGGCTGCTTCTGATCACCACCAAATTCCTGCGGACTGAAATAAACCATCACCCACTGGGTTTATAACACATTATTTTAGGCTAAGGAGAAGAAACAGAATTGGTTTGCCTTTTTTTTTTTAATGACCACAATTCTTTTCTATTGAAAACAATAAAGGCCCTTTATGAAAGGCAGTGCTCGGTGACACTGACTTTACTTTTATCTCCTCTCTCAGAATTTAATTATTCACAACTTTACAATTCTCCAGAGACTAACAAAGCACACTAAGTAGCTCTGCCTCAGATCAATGAGGAGACTAAATAAAGGCACCAATCTGACAGAAGTAAATTGAGGCATAAGCAACTCTTTTGTCTCGTCTGCAGGCAATGAAATTGAACCACGGTGAAGGATTCCTATTTCCAATCAACCTGCTCTCCCATGGGACCGCTCTTCACGCCTATGCATGCCAGGAGGGAGACCACAGGTGGCTCTGAATATTAATCAAGTAAAATATCACTGCTTGCTCTGATGCAATAGATCAGATTATGCTAACACTCACCTCAAAAGTCCTATCAAAACAGTAAAAACTAAACGGGCTGTAATCACGTAATCACACGTATGAACCAACTGTCCATGGAAAATTAATTCAGTGCTCTTAAAACCTGTATCCTTGTTAATATGCTTAATTACAGTCATCTACAATTCAGCCCACGGATCTTGGGGGGGGGCGGGGTTCAGTACACGACTGGTTGTACTTTCAGATAAAAACGTCCACGTACGACGCAAGGTATGTGGTTACACAACAGCCTCGTGTCTCCCCATTTTTGGGGCAACTGTAGCACGTGAAGCAGACAACGACAGAACACGAAGTCACAGCCTCGCATTTCAGGGAAGATGGCACTGGAGAGCAGCATCAAAACTCAGCCTCTCCCACAAGCTCCCGCAATGCTGCACGAGTCGAATTCTACTTTCCCCAAGTGGCTGCTACCCTCGTATGTTTTCTTTCCGTACCAAACACTTGAAGTACTGAGCACTGAAAGTCAAGCACAGCTGTGTCTTGAAGTCTAGTGCAAACATATCATTAAAACATGTATTATATGTATTAAAACATATTAACATATTAAAACATATTACTAAAACACAGTATTAAAACTCAGCCGAGTGCTCGACTGAGTGCTCGTCTGAGCCGGCCAGGTTCACTGAAGCCCCACTCACAGCAGCCCTCTCCTGCCACTTCTTACCTGTGGAAGAGCAGCAGCAAAAGCAAAAGTTTTCTTAGCTCACAGACTCCAGGAAGAGGGAACAAAACAGGAAAGGAAAATAATAAAAAAAAAATAAAAATTGGGAGTGTCTGTTCAAGTACAGGACTTGAATCACACCCAGAAAAAGAATGCCTAGAGCCATGTAACCAGCAAAGGAGGTATCTGCAACAGTAGGCTTGCGAAGGATCGTCCACCTCATAACACAGGTAAGAAAAGCAACAGCCAGACTAACAGAGCGCGTATGGGTTCTGCAGGACAGCCACCGCGGTGCCAGAGCACACAGCCACAGGGAAGGGGTCCTCAGCGCCCACTTTGCAGTCCAGGTCCCCATCATTCAAGGTGGTGGCTCTGTGGGAACACACCAGACTCCTCCCTAGCCCTATACCAGCCTCCTTCTAAACGAACATGTGGAGGACACATCAAGTACTCACCGATTCACGGTTCGTAGTTTTGTTAATAATCTTGCTGTGTAAACAGCGAATACAAATTTGCACAATGAGCCCGCTGTGCTGTGTTTTGCAGCTGTCACCGGTTTCTGAAGAGCAGGACTTTCAGAAGTCAAGGAAACGCAAGTGCTCTTCAGGAGCTGTCCTCTCTCCTTGAAGGAGAGATCGCCTTGGAGATGGGATCTTCACAAGTTTTGCACTCAACTTTGAGAACTTTTTGAATGTGTAGACAAAATTTCAATTTCCTATTTCCCTGCTGTCTTAATTCAAGAGGCGGTGGCTTGTTAGTGCCCCTGAAAATAGCATTCTCCACTGTTTAAAGAGTTAAATACTTCAACTAGTTGCTGGACTTTGCTGAAGCTAGCTCCATGACGCCTTTCTAATCTAGGCCTAGTAGTCCAGAGTGCTTAGGCTAACTTCTCTACGCGTCTAACTCGATTTGCTATTGTCAGAATCTCTCAAAGTCACACTCACCTTTTCTCCTCCTAGCTCTCTATCCGTACATTTCAGACACACCATGGTAATAAGCATGGTATAGGGACCCACAGAACGGCTCTAGTACGTCAGTTGTGGAGCTTCACGCGGGCACGACAGTGACTTCTGCAGAGCCCCTGCTTCGAAACAGCGAAGTCTGCCGGAGGGATGGCGTCTTCTCAGTGCAGTGGTTTTCAAGAGAGCCCCGAGCATCTCCAAACCACTTTCTAAAGGGCGTGACATGTTCCTAAGGGATCAAATCCAGCCATCTGCCAGTTCAAACAGATACCTGGGACACATTCTGAGATGCAGCTTTCAATGCATTAGGTCAACTGATGTCACCAGGAAAACAAACTTTGAGGCCTACAAGTCTTCGTAGCCTGAAAAGCAGCAAACTTCAAGCATTATTTCTCTCTCTGGATCCAGCGGCACTTACCGATCAGATTGAGAGAGGAGTTCTCAGCTTTTTCAAAAGCAACTTGACTGTTCCCAAGAACCAAACCAACCTCAATCTGGAAAAGAGAAGGAAACAAATAATTATATTAAGCTACTACACTCAGCTTCAGATTGCTCCTTGGGTGTCTCCAAGCACATCTCAGAGGGCAAGGAACAGCAGCAAAAGCTCCGCTACAAGTGTCATTGGGAAGAATGTGAAATACCAACACCTCTCAAACTAACATCGCTGAATGCAGAAGCTCATCAGGTATAATAAATTGGCTTTTTAAAATGAGTTGTTTAGTTCAAAACCAACTATTTTATTTCAGCAAGATCTAGCAAGTAAAGAAGGAAATAAAATCCACAGAAGGAAAAATCCGAACTGGACATATCCAGAAGACAAAAAGGCTCAAGAGAGGATGTTTCCATGCATTAGTACATAAAGACCAAAAGATATTCCTTGTATCTTCCCCAGCTCTGCACAGGAGACCGCATTAAACTGAAAACAACACTCCTTATCTTCTCTGAGGCAAAAGGAGCAGCCAGTTGAAACAAATGCGCAACTTCTCCAAATGCAAGTCACTTAATTCCTCCTTGTGGCAAGATGTGATCAGTACTTGAAGCTCTGCAGTACCTCGGGAATGGACATGAATTCCCGCGAGCCTACCTTCTGCTTCTTGCTTGCTCCAGACTCCCCTTTGAGAATGCTGGGGTCCATCGCTTCCATGTCCTTTACCAACAGGCCAAAAAGTTTGTCATTAAAACTGAACACGAGCTGTGGAAAGAAAAAACAAAAGGGGATTTTAACTCATTAAGAAGCTAAAAATGATTTTGACAAGGCTACGAAGGTTTGAAGAGAAAGAGGCCTGAGGACTAAGTCTACCCCCCAACAAATTCCATGCAGTTTTACCCTGTAAAGGTCTGGTGTACTGAACACGTCCTTTTCGTGTCCCATATTAAGGGCAACAGATCAAAAGCAGCAGAACGTGAAGTCAAGTGGAAAAATTCAAAGGAAAATTCTCCTTCCGAGAAAATGCTTTGCTTTCCCCGTCTTTTCTCCCCAGCTAAATGTTCTATACCATCTCTTGACATTTTCCTCTCACTTTAAATACTGGGTTTAGGCAAGGAGAACAATTTAGCTCAAACCTTTTTGATCTTTCATATTTCAGTTTGACAAGGATACCTCAAAAATAGCGCTACTATAACAGGAGACAGAATGAATATTAGGAGAAGTAGGGTCCATCCTACGGAAAAGCAGGTTGTCTCTGCACAGTTCCTTTCCTCCAAGATTATATGTGCAACGCGCTTAAGATTCAGACCCTGCAAGTTGTGCACTACGAGAGACAGACCTCAACCTGTCCTGAGAATACGGCAAACCAGAGGCCATCGCAGGTGTTCGCAGGGGCAGAAGCCAGCCCATCTCCTGCAGAGCTGAGAAGGCTCAATTACACAGATTTCTGAAAGCTGATGTCCCCAAGTCAAATGCTCCATACCAGTTTTACTCCTGGAGTCCATAGAATAGTAATAAATATTACAATAAAATACACTGCACTTGAAAGGTGCTACTGAGAATTAATTAAACCTGGTGTTCGTTTTCATCTTACATAGCAGGAAGACAAAAGTTACTTCTCAAAAGCTTCCAGGAGCTGCCATGTTTATATCCAACCAGCCTAGAACAGAGAGAACCCAGCTTTCGGATTTTCCCTCACAAAGACAGATTTCTTTAGATAAAGAAAAGGCAGATTTTAAACCACTCTGCTCACGCTCTCAGTGAAAGTCACGATGGTTCAACTTGCCATAAAGAAACCACTGTGTTGGGTCTGTGTGCGGGGCTTTGGCAGCAGGGGCAGGGGCTGCACGGGCGGTGGCCCCTGCCAGGAGCCGCTCAAAGCTCCCCNGGCAGACTTTAAACCACTCTGCTCACGCTCTCAGTGAAAGTCACGATGGTTCAACTTGCCATAAAGAAACCACTGTGTTGGGTCTGTGTGCGGGGCTTTGGCAGCAGGGGCAGGGGCTGCACGGGCGGTGGCCCCTGCCAGGAGCCGCTCAAAGCTCCCCCGGCTCCAAGGCGGCCCCCTTGGGCTGAGGCCAGGCCATTTAGGGACAACGGATGGGCCTCTGCCCTAACGGATTTAAGGAGGGGACAACGGAGCGGTCCTGGAGACCTGCAGCAGAGGGAGGAGGGGGAGGTGAGAGAAACACATATGGGATACCGGGAGTCAGTGAGAGGAGAGGCCACAGGGAGCGGGCAGGCTGTGCCCCAGGGGCCCATGGAGGATGGCAGTGGAGCAGCCCGTGAAGGACCACGGCAAGGCAGAGATGGACCTGCAGCCCGTGAGGGACCATGGAGGAGCAGCGAGGGACCTGCAGCCCATGCGGGACCCCATGGCAGGGGAGGTGCCCGCTCCCAAAGCGGGCTGTGACTCTGCGGGAAGCCCGTGCTGGGTCGGTGCGTACCTGAGGGGCTGCCCCGCGTGGGAAGGGCTCCCGG
>VZSC01011129.1:51982-70129 GCA_013398225.1 Steatornis caripensis
TGCACTTGAAAGGTGCTACTGAGAATTAATTAAACCTGGTGTTCGTTTTCATCTTACATAGCAGGAAGACAAAAGTTACTCCTCAAAAGCTTCCAGGAGCTGCCATGTTTATATCCAACCAGCCTAGAACAGAGAGAACCCAGCTTTCGGATTTTCCCCTCACAAAGACAGATTTCTTTAGATAAAGAAAAGGCAGACTTTAAACCACTCTGCTCACGCTCTCAGTGAAAGTCACGATGGTTCAACTTGCATAAAGAAACCACTGTGTTGGGTCTGTGTGCGGGGCTTTGGCAGCAGGGGCAGGGGCTGCACGGGCGGTGGCCCCTGCCAGGAGCCACTCGAAGCTCCCCCGGCTCCAAGGCGGCCCCCTTGGGCTGAGGCCGGGCCATTTAGGGACAACGGATGGGCCTCTGCCCTAACGGATTTAAGGAGGGGACAACGGAGCGGTCCTGGAGACCTGCAGCAGAGGGAGGAGGGGGAGGTGAGAGAAACACATATGGGATACCGGGAGTCAGTGAGAGGAGAGGCCACAGGGAGCGGGCAGGCTGTGCCCCAGGGGCCCATGGAGGATGGCAGTGGAGCAGCCCGTGAAGGACCACGGCAAGGCAGAGATGGACCTGCAGCCCGTGAGGGACCATGGAGGAGCAGCGAGGGACCTGCAGCCCATGCGGGACCCCATGGCAGGGGAGGTGCCCGCTCCCAAAGCGGGCTGTGACTCTGCGGGAAGCCCGTGCTGGGTCGGTGCGTACCTGAGGGGCTGCCCCGCGTGGGAAGGGCTCCCGGCGGAGGGGTCCAGGAGGGACCGTGTGCTGTGGGGAGGGACCGTGTGCTGTGGGGAGGATCCCGCGCGGGAGCAGGGGCAGCGTGAGGAGCCCTCTCTGCCCAACGGGGAAGGAGCAGCGGGGACAATCTCTGGGGAATGGACTGCACCCCCGCTGCCCGTCCCCTGCGCCGCTGGGCGGGGAGAGGGAGAGAAAAGGGGAGAGAGGGGACTGGAGCCTGGGAAGGGGGAAGGGAGGCGGGGAGGTGTTTGTCTTTAAGATCTGGCTTTCATGTCTCCTTATCCTACTCTGCTTTGATTGATAACCGATTAAATTGCATTTTTTCCCCAAGGTGAGTCTGGTTTTGCCCATGCCCGTAACTGGTGAATGGCCCCTCCCTGTCCATGTCCCGACCCACCAGGTTTCAAGACATTTTCTCCCCATCCCAGTGTGGGGGGGAGGAGTGAGTGAGTGGCTGCGTGGTGCTTTGTTGCCGACTGGGCTCAAACCAGGACATCCCTTCACACAACCAGTTTCCGCCCATTAGCTGTCCTCCGCAGCACGGAGCAGTACCTACGCACTCTTCAGTACTTTACATCACTGTAGTACAAGCACGCGCGTGTTACTTAAGAACATTTTAGCCTTAAAAAAACCCCACAAAACAAAACCCACACCTGCTGGCCTACTGAGAAGGCTTGGTTGTTGAACTGCTGGATGAATTCCGCAGCCATCTTGTCCGTGTCGTAGGGGTTGGAGTCTATGTTCTTCTTCTGCAGAAAATCTATCTCAATTGTCATTGTGCCGACACACTGCTTAGCCTTGTCGAAGGTGTATAAGGAAACTGTTAAAAAAAAAAAGAAAAGAAACAGCACGTTTCAGAACAGCAAGGTTCCCCCACAGTATATTGAACATGCTGTAAGTTTGGCAATACATGTTCTTTCATTTCAAATGAGTACTTAATAAAATCCAATATATTATTTCTGATACAGACCCTGGTTTCTCTTACATCCGTGTTCTACTACAAGATCAAAAATACAGCAAATGTATCTGCACTGAAAATCCCTGTGTTTCTTTAAAAACTCGAACAGTGTCCTTTAAAACAGCTCAACCACCATACAGGCTTTGGGGGATGAGGACAATGGAAGCAAATTCACACGTGCTGTAGTACCACGACATTTGTATCTACATCTAAGGCTTTGGAAGACGTGTTTTCAGGAAGCCCAAAAGCAAGCATTAAGAGTAGTGTTGCCCAAAAAAGCAATGACAAGAGGTCCTAACTGGCTTTCTGTAGGAAGAGATTGACCAGCTCATCTCCAGAATAGGTAGCAGAAAGTTAGATTACCTGCAAATTCAAACCTAGTAATATAATCTATCAGGCTTCTACAGCTCAGAATGAAGCATCAGCCACCCTTCAACTCTGACGCAAAGGAAATAGTCCCTACTCCAGAGGTGCACTCGGGCCTATCCTACCATGCCCCAGGATACCTTCAGGGATGCAGAATCAGTTGAATGACCCTTGAAAGGGGGCAGAAAGCAAAGTGGCATGGAAGACACTTCACAGCCATTGCCAACTGCACCTAAACCCCACAGGTCTCAAGTCATGCCATGTCAAAAACAAGAGGCCACTTGGGGCTGTTGCTGCTGGAGAAAAGAGGACAGAAAGGAGAGCGTGGCCCAGAAAATTAGGGCAACTGCCCCAGCACAGCTGATCAGGAGCTCACAAAGCAGGCCGTCCTAATAACTGACAAACCAGACTGCAGCAAAGGACAGAAGCAGATGTTTCTCCAGAAGACTTAGGAACATTATAGGTTTGCTTTGAATCTAGAGAAGAAAGGCTTGTCCGATGCAGAAGTCACAGCTAAGGGTAAAGCAGCAGGAGGTGAACAAGGGAAACGTACTTCACACATAACCTGCTACTTCCTGTCACGCCTCCTGGCAGTAGAACGGTTCCAGAATAAACCTGCAGACTCCTGGGAAGCTGTGAGGTCAAAACAAGCATCCAGCATGCGTGATTCATTCAAGTTATACTAAAGAGAGCCTGCTTCTTGCGAAAGTCTCTACAAGAAGACACACGGGTCATCACAACATGCACATTTAACATCCTTCCTGGTATAAGAGTAGGCGACTTAGAAAAGAGCTGTCAAAGATCGATCTTGCAGGAAACATGGATAAAGAAGAAACCCTAAACCACGTCCAGACTTGAAGTATTTCTACTGTATCAACTGGTTCTTTCAGAAGGGGATATGGTAGCAGGGTTATCAACTAAGTCATAGCTCATGAAGGAGGGACTTTGGTCCTGCAAGGGCACAACAGTTACCTTCCAGCTCACTTCAGGGCAGTTACTTCCTTTCACTTGCCTACGTCAGGGCGTTGTCAAACAAAAGCTTCCAGAAAGAGCATCGGTCCCTGGTCACGTCACAGAACTGAGGTGGCAACTGGATATGAGCACTCCTTACACCAAGGAGTGAACACTGGGGCACCACAGCAGACGCAGTCTGGTAAGCAACATACAGCACCAGCCTCAAAAGACCGTAACGTCCCACAGAGAGGTGGGCTGAGAAGGCAGCAGTGACGTCCCGGTGCCAAGAACGCAGCTGAGGCAGCCAGCCCCAGGCGTGCATCTCCAACTGCAACACGATGCTGATGAAGCCGAACTGCGCTGAAGGCAGGGCAGCCGCATCCACTCCAGGCACAAAAGCTTTCCACAAAGGCAAACTTACAAGATTGACTCACCAGGAAAATCTTTACTATATTGTTAGGGGCTCAACAGGAGTCAGCTTCGCTGTGCCACTAAGCAGTGGACTGCATTTAAAACTGACATTTATAACATAGTTTTCACATTATTAGGGGAACAAGACAAAAGGACAGCTCTGGTAAATCACTAGTTTTATGAATATTTCTCCCTACCTGTAGAATAGCTTTACAAATCCTTTATACTTAGCAGGGAATCATATGACATTTAGTCACTCTGCATAAAATTACTGCATTATTTTTCTTAATACATGTTCCCACATGGTCGGTAAGTTTATAGCAAGGTCTAGTACAAGTACAATCACAAGCCTGCTCTAACAGCTGATGATGCTGAATATTAGTGCTTCGTTCCCCAAATAGGTTTAGTACTAAAAAGCATTTATCTGTAAGCCAGCTGGCACATGTTGCTGATCNACAAGATTGACTCACCAGGAAAACCTTTACTATATTGTTAGGGGCTCAACAGGAGTCAGCTTCGCTGTGCCACTAAGCAGTGGACTGCATTTAAAACTGACATTTATAACATAGTTTTCACATTATTAGGGGAATAAGACAAAAGGACAGCTCTGGTAAATCACTAGTTTTATGAATATTTCTCCCTACCTGTAGAATAGCTTTACAAATCCTTTATACTTAGCAGGGAATCATATGACATTTAGTCACTCTGCATAAAATTACTGCATTATTTTTCTTAATACATGTTCCCACATGGTCGGTAAGTTTATAGCAAGGTCTAGTACAAGTACAATCACAAGCCTGCTCTAACAGCTGATCATGCTGAATATTAGTGCTTCGTTCCCCAAATAGGTTTAGTACTAAAAAGCATTTATCTGTAAGCCAGCTGGCACATGTTGCTGATCAGCAACCAAAGAAGGGTGAGAAACAAATTAATTTATGGGTCTTCCCCCCTCGTTATATGTTATTCTTAAATTTAAAAGATAAAACAAAACAAAACCAGCTAGCAAAAACAAATGGATTCCAAGCAAGACCTGAGAGGAGGCAAACAGACCCTCTCCAGCCCGTCACTACAAAAAGAGATCCACAAAGACATCAGACTTCACACTTCAGTACTGATCCATGCCCATGGACTTGCTGAGACCAAGAGAGCTGCGGAAACAAACAGGCAAGGAGCAAGCTTCCCTAAGGGTACCCCACACCCAGAGCTGTAGCACGTCTCAGGCGACGTCCTCCACCCTTGTTGACAGAGGATACAGTCATCCGCTCTGCCCACAATCCTCAAGCGAGAGGAGAATTCCCTGGAATCACTGTAAACACCTCAAGTGGCAAAACAGTGGCCTAGCAAAAAGTCTGCTCCACCTCAATGACCACAAGCCAGCCAACCACTAGAGCAGGCTTCATCACAGCAACCTTGTCAAAGAAAAGGATGAGATGGCTGTGCCCGGGAGCACACAGGTAATTCCTGATGGCCAAAAGAACAGACAGGATCCATTGCCTTCATCTGCTGTGGCAAAGAACACGGAGACCCTCCTGTGACAAGCTGCTGCCAGGAGTTGGGTCAACACTCCAGAAGCACAGACAGATTAAACAGCAGCAGCTATAACTGACAGCGATGCCAATTGTTCATAAATCAGAGGAGATGGTGACAGACTGCACGAATAAACGAAAGCTGGAGCACGCAAGCTGAGCAATGCAAATCAGTCTCCTCTTTGAACATTGCCTTGTCAGGCTCCATTAAGACTTGAAATCGGAACACAACCTCAAGATGGCATGCCTTTCCCTTCCTCATACTCCAGAATATTCTAGTCAGTTATTGCTGAAAACACCAGTGCTACACACAAAGCTCACCACTCCAGCTATCCTTCTGGCAGCTCATAGCACTAAAACTTCCCCATTCTCAACACACAGATTTAGATGCCAAGAATATCGTCAGTGACAACAGCTGTTTTCTGTTAGCGGGTACGGGTTCTCCAAAGCCACAAGGACAGACTATCTAGGGCACGTCAAACGCTCACACCTGCACGCAGACACCAGCATCCCATACGGAGCTATACTGATCTCCTGGCAGATGTCTGACAATAACAGTCGAAATAGTCATCCAGGCTTTGAAAGTGTTAAGAGACAGAAAGCCTGCAGCCACTAACGAGGGCCCCACGTTACCTGAAGAAGGGCTGAAGATCTGAGATTTCCAATTCAGTTTCACTTCAGCACAGGAACAAAGAATTCAGCTTTTATAAACATAACATTACGATCAGGCTGCTGACTGACTTACCGTCTATCTCCTGGCCAATGGAAAGTCCGGCCCATTTTCTCTGTAAAAACAAGAGAAAACCCTCAGAAAGCCTGTGCTTCAACACAACAAACGCCCACGCAAACTCAGCATCCGCACTCAGAAAAACAGGCTCCCCCACGAGAACATTAAAAAGCGGCAAAAAAAGGGCAGAATGGGATCTTACAATGACCTCCAAATTAACAGGAAACAAGTCAAAAACACAGTATCGTTTCTATTAATAACTACTGGGCTCTGCCCAACCTCCTTCGGGTTACCGGTCACCGCTTCATCTCAGGCAGAAGTTACCGTTCTGGATGGGACTTTCTGTCATTCTGCTCATTTTCTACCAAAGCGCAGGTGCTGATCCCGCAAGAGGCAGCGCAAGAGGGCAGAAAGGCTGCTATACGCTCCACGATCATTTTAAAAGCTTACATCTATATAGTAGTTGCAGGAAATTGTGTAAGGTGCTTTAAGATATAGAATTACCTAAACCAAAACTTGTTCAGAGAACTAGTAAGAATGGAACTGTTCAAATCCTTTAGGTCCCTTCAAATTCCTCTAAAAAGGTTTGTGCAGGACAGAACTGCATGAGAAGTGGGGAACGGTTCAATAACTACGTGACACGAAAATCTATGACCCTTACTATGCCGGAAGTTCTGGGGTGATAATTGCAAAACCAGCATTTGTCCAATGGCTCTTGTGCTACAGATTGGCTAGCGTGTATTCGCGGTCCCCATCTCGGGCTACACAGTATTCAGTGTCTGTCAAATATCTAAGCCTTAGAGAGGCACGAATCACAAAAATATTTAAGTCTCACTACACAAGGCTCTGGTAAGATCCCATTTGAAATGCTGTACTTTATGGTCATTTATGTTTGGCTTTTTATCTGAAAGGAACACGTCTGGGAGAAGGAACACAATGACCTTTTTTCAAAACTGAAAATTTCCCCCTGTACTCCCTCTCCAATACGTTTACAGTTCAAGATGGAAGTTAGGCTTGAGGAAAGAATTCCCTTGGCACAACAGCAATCAACCTGTTAGAAATCAAAGCCCAAAGCAGGACGCCTTATGTGTACTTGCTGGTATTCCCAAGAAGGTAAAAACAAATTATGTTTCCATATTCAATCTCATGCTTTACAGTTTCCACTGTTTACCTGCAAGGCCAGGAAGAATTCTCCCCCTCCTCCTGACACTCCAGTTGTTCTGCAAAAGACGCCCTAAACTCACCTTCACCTGAAGTACCAGGTACTGGCGACCACCAGTGCAAGAACGGTGGGCAGGCACACCAGTACTCCTGCAAGCACTGCGCTTTGCCTAAACCCTCCAGGTTAAGCCTGTCACCAAATTTCAGGACAGGAAGGAAAGCTGCCCAAGTTCAGCCAGAAGACGAGTTAGGATCCTCTCTGTGGCAAGAGATAGCTCAATTCCTGTCCTTGTTTGGGTGCTTTCTGCTTAGAAGTCTGTCATCACTGCACGGCCCTTCAGCTTTTGGGCTCTGCAGTACACAAAATTTTTCGTGCCTTTTGATGTTTAGGCCTAAGAGTTAAGATTATTACAGAGTAAAGGTGGTCAGGAACATTATGTGCATAACAAATGCACAACAGACGTTCTTGGAGGTCTTACAGCCTAAGTGCGCATGACATGACCCTCCGTGATTCCACGAGATCAACATGCATTTTGTGTAATGCTGGCTGCAACTATGCAAGGCTTCAGGGAATACTGGACATTAGATCCTAGCACCAGGAATACTCAAATAAAACATTCCTATAGCAGCAGCTGTAACACTTGTTACCGTAGCCACTTTTCAGGGGTAAGGAACCTACCTTATTCCTCAGCAGAAGAGGTCTCCCAGCTTTACAGGAACTACTGGAATCCACAAAAAAATCAACCCTAGACCATGAATGCATCTACGCTAACCCTGCAAAACAAATATCTTCTACTGGTAACTGATGCCCCTAAGTAAGGGCATCAGAAATCATAACTAGACATAGGGTTAACATAACATCTTCCTCACCCACTCATCCGGACAAACCTGAATTTGAACAACATGTCAAAATGCAAAAAGAAGTTTTGGGGCATATGCCAAGTCATCTGTTCAGGAAAAAAAAAAATCTTGTGTTGGCAGCACGGAGACTCAACTTCTAAGCCAGTTAGTAGCGGGAAAATACAACAGCACTGAATCGGTGACCATGGTGGTTGCGGTTTCACGTTATGCGACTCCCTGTGTAAGACAGTTAAAGTCTACAAGACTCACTTTTCTAATTAAGAGGTCGTATCAATTATGTATTCTAACAGTCATTTAATGTGATAACTTGACTTAAGAAAGAAGAGATAAATTAAATCTATTCTATGCATTTCCCGTGTAGAAATCCTAACAATGACTGAATACAGTCAATAAAGCTTCCTGCAGGTCTTTAAAAGAGCACCAAGAAAACCCTTTAAAGTCAAGGGAAACCAGGGAACAATTAAAATTCACCAAGAGCAGCAGACATTGCTTACACTTTTCTTTTTGAAATAGTTTGTTTCTGGTGTTTTTTAAAAAGGTTAAATTACGCCTTGTCTAGTATTTTTATCCCACCGCGCATTAAAACGGATCAAAGCAATAGAAGCAAGTTTGCTTCAGCTATAGTAAAAGTCTCCTTGAATTTCTGCTGTAGGAAATTAAATTTTCAGCATACATTTACGCAGGTATCTCCCTCCAACTCGGATAGTTATCTTCAATCCTGACCTCAAAACAGATTTTGCTTATTCTATAGCAAAACAGTAAGTCAAACCATATAGTACCTGGGGCAAGCTGAACGCGATGCTGCCGGGAACAACAGAGGGATGAGTTCTCAGCGTGAAAATGTATTTGTGGTTGGGAGAAGTCTTCACAACAACATGTCTAGAAGAGAGAACAAACAGTATTTTACTCCAATATATACCCAGGAGGATTTTGCACTGCTCCCAGTGCCGTGAGAATTCAAAAGAAACAAGTCAGCTTTTATGTGGTCCTATAAAGGAAAAAACAAAGGCTTCAGACCTACATCATGAAGCGGGCACAGGGCAGTCTTTCACAGGAGTCCATCACCTTCAGTGATGCAACGGGACCTCAAAGCCCAACCGCAAGACATTGCACTAATAATTACTATTTACACTCCCCCACCAGCAACCCTTTATTTCAGCAATGGCGCTATACAAATGTGAGAGAACCAAACTATAACCACAAAGACCAAGGCTGCTATATCTAAAAATCCACCCTGGTTTCACATCTCAAGCATCTAACACCAAAGCATCAATATTTTACCTCAATACAAGCAGTACGCTTGGGATTTCAACAAGAAATAGACGCAAAGCCTATACAAGGATCTTAATAAGTTGTTTAGAATTTTGATCACAGAAAAGAACGGAAGGAACTTCTGTACAAAAAGTAAAATCACATAGGCACTGAGGCTGTTCCTCATGTTTGCTAGTGACCAACAGATCTTGAACTCAGACAGCACTTGAAGACCAGGAACAGCGTTATATAAACAGAACAACAGAGTCAGGAGCAGACCAGCAGCAGCTGCATGTGCCCGCCTGTCATTCTCAAAAGCTAAGCTTTGTCAGGGACAAACATACTCAAAAGCTGCTTATAGTTATCCTCAGACTATGCCCGACAGCTCTTACCATCTGACAGGCAGACTTCTTTTGCCATAAGAAAGCGAAACAAAAGGAAGATGGGATTTATGTGTGCTGGTGGCCATCAGGTTCCACCTCATCTTCTTCTTCTTCACAACTGCCTGTACTTTAGCTACCCAGAGGGTACACGAGGCCACCGACTCACGTGGCATTCCCCTCTCACCAACCCTCTTGTGCATGGTCAGAAACTGAGGGCTAGATGAGCCATGCCAACAGCCAAGGCCCACGCTCCTGGCCATCCTGCCTCCCTGGCAGCGAGTGTATTACATGTACATACGCTCCGCGTATTTTCATTTGCATATGCACAGCAAATACAGCACCATCCAAAAGCAGATCTGCGGCACACCTGTACATTGGCTGCACCACGTACGCGTAAAAGCTTCAGCCCCACAGTAGGATAGAACGCGTGGCTCGCTGAGACTAGAGGAAACGCGTGGCCTGTGTACCCAGAAACACTAGACAGCTTTAGCCCAAACTGACAGGGAAGCTTGCACAAACTTTCCAGGAACTGCTAGCACTTGATGGTGCAGCAGGGTACAAAAGCATTTTAAACACACCACAGAGCGATACATACCTCTGTCTGGTGGGCCAGTGGTTTGACTCTTCACTGGTTCTGGCCCTGAATCGCCCATTAGCTGCCTAAAACTCCAGTGTGTGGACAGGCACCCTTCCTTTTCCATCTCCTCCTGCCCAGGTTTAAACCCAGAAACCTGTTATAGATGGTATGGTTCCCTATAAATCTTACAGAGGGAGAGCAGGACGTTTACTGGTGCTTCATGGTGATCAGGGAAAGTTTCTGAGGACTGAGTGAAAGCAGATGTCACTCTTATCTGCAAGAAGGAGAATCCAAGGAACTACAGGAGGGTCAGCCTCACCTCAGTCCCTGGGAAAGCCCTGGAGCAAGGAAGCCTGGAAGCCAAACATATTAAAGGACAAGAAGCCGACTGGGAGTAGCGAGCACAGATTAACAGAGCAAAATCATGCCTGACCAATACAATAGCCTCCTAGGACGAAACAGCGAGCTCCGACAATGAAGACAGAGCTGTGGATATTGTTTACCTCGTTAGCAATGCTTTCTACACTGCCTCACACAACAATCCTTATAGGCAAGCTGATGAAAGACGGACCAGGCAAGCAGGCAGTGCAGTGGATTGAAAACTGAACCACTGGGCCCAGAGGCTTGTGATCAGCAGCTTCAGGCAGCTCCCTAGCGGTGTACCTAGCCCAGGTGTTCACACGGGGCCAAAAATATTTAAACTCTTCACTAATGGCCGGGATGATGAGACAGATGCAGCCTTAGCCAGTCTGCAGACGACACACCTGCTGATTGTGCTGCCATTCAGAGGGATTTCGACAGGGCGGACACAAATCCCACACAGTTCAATAGAGGAAAATGCAAAGCCCTCCACCTGGGGAGGAATAATCCTGGGGTCAACTGGCTAGAAAGCGGCTTTGCAGAAAAAGACCTGGGATCCTGGGGGATGACGAGTTGAACACCAGCCAGCAACACGCCCTTGCAGCAAAGCTGGCAAACACCACCCCTGGCTGCACTAGGACGAGCGTTGCCAGCAGGTCAGGGCAGACGAGCCTTCCCAGACTGAATGCTGCTCCAAGGACAGTGTCATTTTACATCGAGTAGCAGATAAAATAGAGAAGCTGTCCAGGAAGCAGGGACTGAAGTCAGGAGGTTTCCAGCACAGAGTGTACCAGCCTGAATAACTCCAATTAATATCAATACACAACCAACTGGAAAGCAACATATTATGTTGCAGAGTGTCAGACAAACATGCCTGCAGGCAAAATACAGCTGTGCTACGGAATACCCCCAAGAAAGACACCTGATGACAAGTAACACCCTACTAGAAGCAGCTCATCAGAGAAAAAAGACCCAAGATGAAAGCTTCTGGAGACTGAGATGGATCCTAAGCAGTGCACTAAGTTTGGCTTGAAACACATCAGTGACTTTGACGTGTATAGATTCAGCATCTCTGCAGGAAGAAACAAACAAGCAAAATATAAGAAATGGGAAAACCTGGTAAAAATACTGCGGGGTGGGGGGTGTTTCCACAAAGATTAAATATAAATTAAAATTACTGTATTGGAGCATATCTTCACCAAAAACATTTCCAGCAGACCAAAAAGATGGCAGAGCCTGACAGCAAGCAAATGGATGCCAGGCAGAATAAAAAAGAAACAAACAAAAAAGTTCAGCTTTCTGAAAGAAATGTCTAGCCAAGTGAGATTAGGAAAGGTCAAATCCTGACAAGTTCTTCGAGAAAAATTTGCAAAAGGCACAGAACAACCATGTTTCTTCTCAAAGACGGCAGGAGGAGGCAGTCTCCAACAAGCTGTAAGCAACTTAAGAATTAAGAACATTCAAAATAAGGCAATAGCAGGGAAAACTTAAAGCATTTTCCTACACTGACATTCATCAGGAAGGAGTCTGGAGATCTCATGGAGACTCATGGGGGAAATCTCAACCTCATTAACAGCTTCTGCTTATGAACGAACAGAAGGAACACTGAGTCACGAAGGCAAGATTATCTCCCGGGAGCTCCAACAGATGAAACTGCGGCTCCGATTCATGTGCAAAGCCTTGCCTGAATCGATCAGAACCAAAACATGGCTGTGATGCCCGTTCTTAAGAAGGGCTCCTGGGCCCAGGAAACCATTGGTCGGTAAGTCTGCTGGCCAGGCGAGCAAACCAACTGAAACTGTAACAGATAATNAGAGCTCCAACGGATGAAACTGCGGCTCCGATTCATGTGCGAAGCCTTGCCTGAATCGATCAGAACCAAAACATGGCTGTGATGCCCGTTCTTAAGAAGGGCTCCTGGGCCCAGGAAACCATTGGTCGGTAAGTCTGCTGGCCAGGCGAGCAAACCAACTGAAACTGTAACAGATAATATTACCCTGCGTGTCCATTAGTTTTTATGTTTGTGAAGAAAGAGCACAGCTTTTTTAAGGGAGAGGATAACTTACAGATCTATGCAAAGGTGCCAGTGAGCATCTGAACAATACAGGCAGATGTTCCTCTGGTGCATGTTTGCAAACCCCCATAAATTATTCGGCAAGGCTCCTCAAGGGCTCTTCAGACAACTAACCTGGCATGAGGTAACAGGGATGGTCTTCCCATGTAAAAGGCAGGAACAAAAGGTAAGAATAATTAGTCAGTTCTCAACATTAAAAAAGCCTGCCGTTGAGATAACCTGCCCTGGCTTCCTCCCAGACTGCTGTCCCCTTCAGTGCCTCAGTGTTTTCAGCACTTATTCCCTTCTCCAAAATACACTGGGAGTCCTCAAGATAAAAGTAAGTCACGGGAACTTAAGATGGGGGAACTTATCAAACCAGCAGGATACCGTAATAATGCACCACTTCCGTGAACTCATGCATCACAAAATGGTGACTCATCCTTGTCCAACTCGCAGGATGCAGAAAACGAAGCATGAGAAGATCTACAGTAGCATCTTGGGGATACACGAGCTCACTGATTCAAGGTCAAAGGCCCTGCTCTAGACCATGAGACCAAACGGGAGTGCTGAAGCAAAGCCCCTTGCGTAACTGTTAACCAAAAATATTCTGGGCAGCCAGTCATGGTCAGGACGATACAAACCAAATCTGCTGACTGCGTGCAACTTGCTGCAGCAGATCATAAGGATGGTCTTGCTCAGGATATCTGCAATGCAGCAGAATGACTACATCCTTCAGCAGCAGATCAGCTGAATATCATGATGCTTCTCTGTACTCTAGTCTTACACTTTTCAAAGCGATTTATAGCATCTGCTCACAACCAAACATATGCTGCTTTCTTTATAAACCCCCATTTCCTCAAATAAGCAGCACTCTCAGGGAGAATCAGCACAGTCAGAATCGTGGCCAGCCTGCTCACCAGGCAAGTCTCGGGATATCGTGTCCTGCATGCTTCCATAAATGCAACAAAAGAGGGTTCTCGGAGCGAAAGGAAAGCAGCCAGCTGCTGCAGGCCTGGTGGCTGGGTCCCTCCAGGACACTCATATTTCAGGAAATTAACACTTTCATAATGCATGAGGTACAACGCTCAGTTCAGGTATTTTTGTAAGGCAATTACATTGAAAAAAAATCTGCTTGGGGAAAAACACCATCTGAAGATACCAGGACACTACCCTGTCCAAGCAGGTATTTTTGCCTGCTTCTGGCTCTAAAAGTTGTGCTGATTTGGGGGTTTTTTTAGGGGAAGTGGCTTTGGTTT
Organism: Steatornis caripensis; assembly: GCA_013398225.1. NCBI lineage: Eukaryota > Metazoa > Chordata > Aves > Caprimulgiformes > Steatornithidae > Steatornis > Steatornis caripensis. Next base: position 65,612 of record VZSC01011129.1, read on the forward strand.
TGGTATTTTATCCTACAGGCGAGCTGGTGAAACCACCGTTCAGTTCATCACTGGTGGGCCAGGACAGCTCACCAGCGTAGCAGCCCAGCAGACTGACAGAACAAAAAGAGGCAAGGCTTAAAACACATCATTCCCTTGTTCCCCACAGCTCAGAGCCACTTCATTCTCCATCCTTTGCAGAATTCATCTGGGCCAGGTATTTTACGCTAAGGCCCGAAGTGTATCATTCAGTATCTCTTTTGAACATTTTTTCCCATTTTTCAAACCCCAGCTCTTCTGCATTCTGCAGCATGTGATGCTCTCTCTTTCTGCTGAAATTAAGTACTTCTCTCTACAATCTACATATTGAAATCTTTTAGAGAGCCACCATACAGTTGCAGCAAAGCAAGGAAGCTGATTAGTTGAATTGGCTTCTTTTAACACAAAGCCCTTCTGTGTGGCTGGGCTGAAAAATTCATGTGTTTTCTTCCTTTCTCACAAAAGTATAATCCAGAATCAGCTTCTATCAGTCACCACAGAACTGTAATTAAAGAATTCAAATTGCTGTGCCCACCCTCTGGCTGTCTTCCCCTTTTGTTCTTGTGCATGAAAACCCCCCTAGAACAAGAGAGCTCAGCACTCCAACACCACGTGAAAGGGAGATATCCCTAGTAGCAAAATTAAATTATAAAAACCTACTTGAAATAGCTCAAATTTTCTACCTATGTGACAGGAACAACGGCAAAACCAGAACAACAAAAAATAGATCAAAAAAGGTCTGAGGTCCCTCATTAAGACAGTGATTATAGTTAGTTAAGCAGATCCAGTTTACAAGCAAGAAATGCATCAGAGAAAAATTCACCATTTTTTTTAGTATCTCCAGTTCTGAGAAAGAGGCACATTTGAAGTTTTTGTCTCTAAAGACGCAGAAGTTTTGTTTATTAACCTACTGCATCCACCTTCCCAAATGTGAAATTCCATTCCACCTCCATCCAATTTTGAAAACAATTCCCTTTTTGGTTAAAAGTTGAAAGAGCAACAGTGTGCACTTACTGCCCAGACTGGAAGTCCTTCTCATTCACCACAGCACAGTTGGTTAATGACAGCTCATCAGTGGGACATCTTGCTGCTTGCATAGGCTACAAGAGAGAAAGAGAGGGGGAAAAAAGCTATCAAATAAAATTTTATTTTTCCTCTCCTAAGCCAAGCCTCAAAACTTCCGTAAATCCATAAAACACAAACAGGTCTCATGAGTATTAACATACTCCCAGAGCACAGCCCACCAGCACCAACAAGCTCTCCTCTCTCTCTTTGCGCTTTCTCCAAACGCTTCTGTTCGATAGAGATCTTTGTGCCCAAAAGCTCTGCATTTTCCGAGTCAGTATACCTTATATTTTCCATCATGTCTAGGAAAGCACCTAAAAATTACCTAGGAAAAAGCCTGCACGGCAAACACAGTGAACCCTGGTGTCCATGCAAGTTCCCTGAACCCTGCACCACGGCAGCAGGCAGCAAAGCATTCACTGGAGGGCATTTCTTGCCAAGTAACAAGGGATATTCTGAAAGCTGGTAAGGCAAAGCAGCCTAGACGCAGACCAGTTCCACCACAGCCCTAGGTACCCCCATCTCGTAACGCTGTGCTGGGTTAGAGAGGCGATGCGGGGTAGAGGGTGGAATAAAGACGTCACCTTTCTTCTTCTTCACTGTGCTCAGAAGACTGAAACTGTGGCACGTCCAGTCGGGGTACGCGTACTTTGAACGGCACGGTACAGGCAGCACTGAAAGCCCGCAGGAAGGTTTAATTCTCAGCCAGCTGCTACCCAATGCCACAGAATCTCTCCGTAACATTTCCCCAAAAGAAATACCACGACACAAATAATATTTCCTACTCTACAGGAAACATCACAGATCAGTAACAAACAGAAGGAAATTAAGTTCAGCAGTCAGTTCCAGCCTATCACTATTAAAAACATTACTGCAATAAATTCTGGGGGGGTGCCCTCTCTCCCTCCTCTCTTTTTTCTGAAGTCAAAGAAGCAATCCTGTTTCAAGAGTACCCATTCCATTTCCCCCCCCCTCCACTATTACTCACAAATCAGCGGCTAAAATAACCAAACGCCACCCCTCTCGGCCCAGGCTGCCGCGTCCCCATCGCGAGACGGCGCAGAGCACACGGGGCGAGCGCAGGCAAGGAACACCCAAGAGAAACCTCAGCCCTTTCCTGCACCCCTAACCCCATCTGCTTCTGCAGAACTATTCCACAAAACTGTGGCTGAAAGATGAAAATTGGGCTCAAAATGCCTCTGGAAGTAAAGGATGGAGAAGGCAAGACGTCTCTAACATTAGCTATAGACTGAAATAAATTCACTTGGAGAAAAGCCAAACTTGACCCCCGGGATGTTATTTTTAGCATCACAGCACAATTTTCTTTGTCAGATACAAACTCGCAGGCAGCGCAACAGAAACTACTTGTCAGTGCCAACCTATTGCTAAAAGCAATTCAGAGTGGGTTTTCTCTGAAGGCAACCTTAAACCCCAGCAACAAGAGAAGGAAATGCGCTGACTCCAACGCACACATCTAGATCATTTCCCAAGAGTTAACATCCTCCTCAACCTTTCCCCCCGCTAGCCCTCCGCGCCATTTGAGAAAGGATCAGAGAAAATTCCTCTCTGTATGGACTGAAGCAAGCCTGCCCTACAGCTCCAACCTACTCTTTATGTCGTAATGTAATTCTTCCAGAGTACTTGCTATTTCAAAAAGGACTAATTCGTTATTTTATCGAGTAATGCTCAATTGCCCTTGACTTACGTGACAACAGAAAAGGATTCTGTTTTCAGCCTTGGAAGACATTTATCTACCTGAACCTCAAGTGTAGCAAGAGACTCAACCAAATATTCTTATAATAAAGCACACATGAACATCCGTGGACTTCTGAAATACACAACGTGCCCGTTAAGGCTCACCTTCTTTGGGCACTTCACTCAAAAAAGCATCCACCATTTTAGCATTTCTCCTTCAGTTTGCGAGGGGATGTTTTTGTGAAGGGCGTGCCCTGATCAAATGCATGCGGTAGGGCATTTCGAGAAAACTCAACACAGAGCTCCTGGATTAAACCTTTCCACAGCACTAGTCCTCCACTGCATTTTTAATCCTTACTGACAAACTGCTTCCTACATGTTAACAGCAAGCGCCTGGCAAGGTTGCCATTCGGCGTTATTCCTGTTCGCGTTTGGAAATGCTTTAAGGAAATGCATAAATCTAAAGGAATGCATTTCAAATCCAGCATGAAGCGCTCCTTTTGCAAGCTCCACAATACGATAGATGCATGGCAAAACATCCTCGGGTACCTGATGGGAAATAAAGCAGCCACTGCTGCTGCAGTATGAGCACGGACTGTGCTAGCCGGCCCACGGCCCAGCACGTTCTCCTTCTGGGGTGTTTCGCAGAAGCTCATTTCTCCCTTGGCAAGAAACATTTCAGACCACATCGATAATCTACGCTGTGCTGCCAGCTCTCCAGTACATGTCCTCCTCGAGCTCCACGACCATTCTGCAGACCTTCGACACACTATCAAGACACAGAAGTGTCCTCAGCGTAATACAGCTCGTGCAAGGAAAGGGCGTCACTCAACGGACGCAGGTCTTCACGAGTGTACAAGGGACAAATTGAGGAAATCTGGTCATTTAAGAGATGATGATTAAACTGGAAAGCACCCCGACAAGGAGGCGGCACACGCTGCTCGAGTGAACTGCAGGGTCTTCCTCTTACTCCCCTCTGCTCACCCCGGTGCTCACGTCCCCTGCACTACTGCTCACAGGGATCCTTGTCTGGTCAAGCAACCGAGCTGTCGCAGCAAGGACATGGGTGCTGCCTGCTCCTGAATGAGTTTTTCTGGCATAAATGCAGCAGCCCAAAGCTGTAACGTGAGCCACCAGAGCCTGGAGGGCTGTCATACACCAGCCGTAGAACTGTCAAGGAACACTTTAAGCTCTTGGATTTTGGGTTCCAGTTTCCCAGGACAGGAGCACAAGGACTCCCGGAACCCTGCACCCCCTTTTCTCTCTGCCATCCAACACCGCCACTGCCTGCACTCGCACACCACATGTCAGGGAACAGAGGACGCAAAATCCTTAAGAGTATCTCTAAGAAATCTTCAAGTAAATTTACACAAGCTAATTTTAAGCTAACTAGTACTGCTAGTAACTAGGCAAGGTAACACGAAGCTCAGCTCTAGCAAACCACCAGAGCTGATCTTGCAGCTGACAGTGAATGCCATGTGCTGCAGTCACACTGCTGGCAATACCAGTCTGGAGGTGACCAGTACACATCTTCCCATCTTGGCCAGGAAGGCCGAGGGAGTCCTGGGGGGCACTGAGGAGAGCGTGGGCAGCAGTGGAGGGAGGGGATCCTGCCCCTCTGCTCTGCCCTGGGGAGGGCACATCTGCAGGGCTGGGGCCAGGGCTGGGCTCCCCAGTTCAGGAGAGACGGGGAACGGCTGGGGAGAGCCCAGCGGAGGGCAGCGAGGGTGGGGAGGGGAG
>VZSC01011129.1:85498-117046 GCA_013398225.1 Steatornis caripensis
GGCGCGCGCGCTGCCGGTAGCCGCCGTCGCAGCTGCTGTCCCGGGGGTCGCTCATGGAGGTGAGGGACGGGGCCGCGCCGCGGGCTGGGGAGAGGCCGGGCCGGGCCGGGCAGCAGTTCCTGTCAGAAAGCCGGCGGGCGTGGCAGCGGTCCCGGGGCTCGGGCTTCGCCGGGGCGCCGGTAACCGAGCGGGGCTGAGGGGGCGCGAGGCTCCGCGCCCTTCCCCCCGCCCCGCGTCTGCTGCCCCCGCCGGCGCCTTCCTCTGCGGGGCGGCCCGGGGCCGTCTGCGCCCGCGCCTGCCGTGTGGTGATGGGCGCTGTCGGGCTGAGCCCCAGAGCGTCGGGAAAACGCTTCTGGGCGTCCCGAAAAAGTTCCGTTGGGGAATGAAAACGAGCGTGCGCGGGCCGGGGGGTGCCGCAGCTCTGCAGCGGCTCCTTGTACCTCGTCGTTCTTTGAGGTCACAGGCGGTGCCCGTGCTCGGTGGCCTTCCTGCACGGGGAGGTGACCGAGGAGAGAAGGCGGCCGGATTCGTACGGGAGCTGGCGCTGTGCTCCGCGCTGGGCCTGGCCTCGCGTGCGCGCGTCTGGGTCAGGGACGTCTGAGGAAAGCAGTGTGTGAATACCTCGGTGTAACTGCAGCGTAACCTAGAAGGGAGGTCGCGCCGCAGCCCGCGGGCGTTACACGTAGGGGCTGGTTTCATCCTCGAGTGCCTGGAGGAGAACATCTCCGTGCAGAGGAGCGCATAGTCCGTGTACTTTCAGCACGCTGGTCCTCGAAACTTGAACTTTTTCTGAACTTCGTAAGCACTTCATGTGAGCTGCTGTGCTGATATTTTAAATATTATGCAAATAACTTCACTCTTTTTATTTGTGAGCTAAAGGGGTTTTTAGCTAGTCAGTTTAACTTTAAATTTTCCTGGTGCACCTCACCTTCTGAAGAAGGGAAGAAAAGGCGCTTAACTTCTGGGTTTGTTTTCATTCCCTGCTCCCACTGGCCGCCTGTTCCTGTGCACTTCCAGGTTGGTGATGGGGAGAGGGGTGTTTCTCCGGTGGAGCTTGTTTGTCCCATAGTTACAGAATGGGGTGGATTTCCACCGTAGCTTGCAGCGTGTGCATTAGAGCAAAATTCTAGCTCCTGNCCGGGCAGCAGTTCCTGTCAGAAAGCCGGCGGGCGTGGCAGCGGTCCCGGGGCTCGGGCTTCGCCGGGGCGCCGGTAACCGAGCGGGGCTGAGGGGGCGCGAGGCTCCGCGCCCTTCCCCCCGCCCCGCGTCTGCTGCCCCCGCCGGCGCCTTCCTCTGCGGGGCGGCCCGGGGCCGTCTGCGCCCGCGCCTGCCGTGTGGTGATGGGCGCTGTCGGGCTGAGCCCCAGAGCGTCGGGAAAACGCTTCTGGGCGTCCCGAAAAAGTTCCGTTGGGGAATGAAAACGAGCGTGCGCGGGCCGGGGGGTGCCGCAGCTCTGCAGCGGCTCCTTGTACCTCGTCGTTCTTTGAGGTCACAGGCGGTGCCCGTGCTCGGTGGCCTTCCTGCACGGGGAGGTGACCGAGGAGAGAAGGCGGCCGGATTCGTACGGGAGCTGGCGCTGTGCTCCGCGCTGGGCCTGGCCTCGCGTGCGCGCGTCTGGGTCAGGGACGTCTGAGGAAAGCAGTGTGTGAATACCTCGGTGTAACTGCAGCGTAACCTAGAAGGGAGGTCGCGCCGCAGCCCGCGGGCGTTACACGTAGGGGCTGGTTTCATCCTCGAGTGCCTGGAGGAGAACATCTCCGTGCAGAGGAGCGCATAGTCCGTGTACTTTCAGCACGCTGGTCCTCGAAACTTGAACTTTTTCTGAACTTCGTAAGCACTTCATGTGAGCTGCTGTGCTGATATTTTAAATATTATGCAAATAACTTCACTCTTTTTATTTGTGAGCTAAAGGGGTTTTTAGCTAGTCAGTTTAACTTTAAATTTTCCTGGTGCACCTCACCTTCTGAAGAAGGGAAGAAAAGGCGCTTAACTTCTGGGTTTGTTTTCATTCCCTGCTCCCACTGGCCGCCTGTTCCTGTGCACTTCCAGGTTGGTGATGGGGAGAGGGGTGTTTCTCCGGTGGAGCTTGTTTGTCCCATAGTTACAGAATGGGGTGGATTTCCACCGTAGCTTGCAGCGTGTGCATTAGAGCAAAATTCTAGCTCCTGAAATCTGAAAATGCACGTGCATGCATTCATGTAACATAAATGATGTCATAGGAACTGTGGTGGAAGTATGAGAGGTGCCTAGCAGTGTGCTCTCCACCTGCACCTCCTCTGTTTCTGAACAGCTTGCAAATTTGTCATGGTTCGTTGGGTTCAGCTTTTTGCTAAAGGTAAATACGAAAGTGTTCTCATGTCAATATGTAGAACTAATTCCTTGAAAACTCAAATGGAGCAGAATCCACAGATAAAGTGTTACAGAAGGTCATGCTGGTATAAAATCTGCAACTTTAAGATCCGTGTGTAGTTATGTCCTTCTATCTCTTTTTTTTTCCTTTGTCTTGTATAGCCTAAAGTTGCGTTCAGAGGTGGCAGTCACTGCTGGAGCAGTGCAGAACCTGGCGGGAGGCTGACTGATGCTTTCAGTAACGTAATGACAGGCTCTGGCTCGCTGTATGGTTGCTACAGATCACAGGTTCAGTTGATTATAAATGAATTTTTAATATCTGTGTAGGAGATCTGTGTTGCTTGTAAAGAAAACAGTCAAAAAATATTTCTAATACAGCTGTTTATACTGATGAACATAAATCACCGTGTTTGATTTATTCATAATCAATCTCCGTCATCTTAATGTTCATCAGAAAGGACAGCACTGTTTTTAATACAGTTACAGGTGAAGCAATATGTTGTGTTTAGTAAAATGGTATTTCACTGTGTTTGTTCTTCTCTTAGCATAAACATTCTCTTAGCATAAACAATTGTAGGCAAAGTAAGGAGCAAATGGCTATTTTTAGGAAAACTGGGAAGTGGGTAAGAAGGAGCAGCTTGGGTACCACAATGGATATTTCTGTGGTGCGCCACAGCCGTGGAGTCCAAACGCTCATATGAACCAGCCTGTTGAGCAGGGGCTTCTTAGTCTGACAAGTCGAAAATGCTGGGACAGTTAAGTCTGTCGGACCTCTCTTTCTGTTTCTGCCTTTAATAGCCATAAACCTTCACCAAGGTAAAAGACTCGAATGAAAACTCATTCGCAATACCTTCAAGAATAGACCTACTACTTATGCTTTCCAAGACCCACCTGGCTTTGTTGTTCCATGTCCTTCAGTCCAGCAACTGGGCAGCTTTTTTTGGTCACAGAAGTGTTTTACAGACATGGGGAACCTCATGAGACGTGAAGTTGACACCCCTGCCCATAGTTAGGCAGAAAGCCTGATTTGGAATAAAACGTGGTTTTGAGTGTCGCTTTCTGTAGCTGCTAGACTACTCTGCTCCATAAAGGAGTATAGCGTGCATCTTTAACGGGGTTTTCACAGGGTTAAATGTTATGTTTTTCACTTACTAAGAAAGCATATCGCGTTTAAACCAAACAAGCAAATGCTTCTTTTCAGTTACACTGCGTATAAGGCCTTTCCTCTAGAAAAGAATTGGCTGGAAGTTTTCTTCAGTAGCTTAAGTAACCTGTAACAGTTGGGAGGAAGGCGATGACTCCTGTCGGTGATCATCTGTTAGAAACTCGTGCAGACGTTTTAGCTGGCATGGCCTGACGTTTGTACTCCTACGCGTACGTATGCTGGGCAGTAGTCACCAGCATTAGTTACCCGTAGGACTATGTCAAAAGCATGTGGTTTGTTTGCCCCTCATGCTCTGGTTACTTCAAGGGTGAACTCAGTTACAACCGCACAGAATGATGAAATGACGATTTTATGTGTTTAATATTAAAATTGGTGCTTTTATGGTACATAAAATGCAGAATGAAGAAAGTGTAGAGCTACCTCAGACCTCCAGTTCTTCCCTTTCAACATCAGAGTACTCTGCACCCCTGGACTCTTCCCTTTTATACGCACCATGGTCTGTCTGTGGAGATGATGCTAAGCAGCCTGCCGCTTCTCAGATTAATGTGAAGTCCAGGTAGTCATTTTTGACAGAGAGAGAATGTGTGTGTTGATGGAGTAGATGGATTATTTTGTTTGTTTAATTTAGCTTAGGAATTCTTTTGAATAAGTAATTGTTTTAATTCATATGCAATTTATTTTCAGGATTCAACCTGAAAGGAATGATTATGGCAGTGAAACAGATTTATACGGACTTGTGTCTGACATCTTGGAAGAACAAGATAAATCGCAGCCGTATTGTGCTGAGGGGTGAGTGTGTTGCCATGCGAGCGCTGCTGGCATTCTCTTCCTCTGACAACAACTGCCCTCGCTCATCTCAGTATCTGTGTTCTGTTAGTCAGCTTTGCATCTGCTTCTGGCAGGTCCTCGTGCTCTGTACGGCTTCCCTTCCTTCCCCCCAGTCTTCTAGTATTTCACTTGTGACTCTTGAAAGCTTTTCTCTGGGTACTCAAATTACACGGTAATTTCTGGCTTTCTGGTATTTACAGAAGTTTTTAATTGGCATTTTTAAAATAAGTCCTTTGTGGAAATGCTGTAGTCAAATAAATTTCCTTGAATATATGCCTTGGCCTATTTTTTCAGGTCAAGATTGAATTCAGACTTGAGATTTCTTTCTTAATTATTTTCAATCCACAGAAAGGATACACAAAACACGAAGTCATACTCTTTTACACTTTCCTGAACTGGCAGGAGAGAATTCCATGCCAAATGAATGTGTTTCTTGATGTTGGTGCTACCTAAGCAATATTTGCATATCTAAATGTCAGATTTATTATGCCTATGTTCTAGCACCAGAAGAAGCTATTAGATAGTCATACTAACTTGACACAGAAGGATTCGGATCCAGCATCCCCAAGATACTTAGGAGAGCTCACGGTCTTCTGCCTGAATCTGAGTATTCTAGGAGGTCTAAGGGATAAGGAAGGGAACCCAGTTCTCAAGGTTCCTGAGCCAGGCACCACTCTTCCTTTCTGTCTTCTCCCAAAATTCTAGTGATTTCTGTAATGTGTGCTGTGTTATGTGGCTGAAGTGAAGGAAGACTTTAGAGAGAGTCAGTCTTGGTCAAGAGATAGCTCACTAATTCCTTTGCTTCCGACAATTAAGCCTGGATTTCTGTTTTCACTACTGCCAAATCTGGCTGTGGTTGTAATGACTTCAAGGTACAACTCCATGTTTTACTTAGCCTGTTTACAGCTTTCCGTGACAGTCAGTGATTGATTGTTGTGTGTTAATGTGTTAAATGTAATTAGTGGAAGGGAAGGAAATGGGCTGAGATGCTTATTCTTGATTTACCTGCAGGAAGCAGTGTAAGCCAGTGTACAACACAGGTGATTCTGAAGCAATGAGCGAGATGAAACAGAGAAGTGTTTTGTCTGGAGTGCTAGGACATGGCTTTGAAAGGTTGTGGGTAGTTTGGGAAGCATTGCTTAACCAGGAGAATTTTAGTGGTGGCAGACAGTAAATCTCTTGACGGGATTGACTGACCATAACATCAATGTACAGATCACTTGCAGCTTGAAGGCATTGTTCGTAGCTCCTAAGGTGCACGGGTGGGTTTAGACAAAACAGAATCCATTTTCTCATCTAGTTAAGGGGAACTGCAATGATGACAGTAGTGGATAGAAGCTGGAGTAAGACATTGTTGAATCAATCAAGAGAACTGCTGGGGGGAAGAATTGGGTTTTTAAATTGGGTTTCTCCATTTGGGGACCAAAGAGGAGCACCACAGATAAGAATCTAAGTGTGTACTTCTTGTTTTTTCAAGGAGTTGCCCTTCCAACTGGAAGCCAGCGTGGCCCATGAATACAACCAGGATCGTAGATCACCACGACCTGTTGCCAGAAACGAAAAGGCCAATTGTTGGAGCTCTCTCACAGCAGGGTTTTTATAGTAGTGAATCCGTGTCTGCCACTGAAAAACAGTACTTCCAAAGTGGTAATCTTGCATCACAGCAACAAGTAGAGGAATGTTATTGCGGGTTTACTGGCATAGGCCTTCAAGAGCAGTGTTCATACCCTTCTAGGAACGATCGTGCCAACTGTTGCAACGTGCAGACTAATGAGAATATTAAAACAACACCCGTGTATCAGAACTATCCATACATAAAAAACACCTTTATGCCCCTGGTTGGGTATTCAGAAGTAGTCAAAGACTTGGGAGCCGATGCTTATCCTTACGGAAGGGAGAAGGTGTGTCCCAACGGAGCGGATGCACAGCTGCACCAAAAGCGGGCAGAAACATTTCTTCCTCAGTTTCACAGATACAATGAAAATGCAGATTATAGTAGATACACTGAATATTCTTACACTAGTAAAGCAAAGCCTAACAAGAGCACCAGTTACAGCCTCCAAGAAAATAAAAAGTTAGTAAATGGAACCCTTGAGGCACCATCTTTGGACACAGAACCCTATACTAAATTATTTCAGGTTAAATCAGGAACTCAGAAAAAAATAGAAGATACAATTTCAGATCAGCAAAACTTTACATTTCCCAAAGCTGGAGGACTTCTATCAGAAAAGCAGTTTGCAAATGAAGCTGCGTTCTGCACTGATTTTGGGGAAAAATTTGAATATGGACTAAAATCTTTTGCAGCTTGTCCGGGGAATACTGACTGTGCAAATGGTGGAGAAAAGGAGCAGTTTTCCAAGGCCGATCTTCAGCATTCTGAATACTGTAAATCGCTTCTGTTGTTCCCAAACTCGGCAAACCTTTCAGCAGCTGCTAATGTAAGGCCAGCTTGGATGAACGTTCCAACTAAAACCACTGCTTCTGTCCCGTTTCAGAATCCAAGTCCTTTGGTGAAACTGAATAATCATTTGCCTGCTTTTCCAAAAAGTTCCAGTCGTTCTAATGGTTTTCAATTACCATCTTCAGATTTCCCTTTAAACAGTAATTTTTTTCACAAGTACTGTCAAGATAATCCTGCTTTTTTTTCAAGTCTTGATTTTGGTTATAACACTGCAGAACGAGCTCAGTCTGCTGCTTGCATGGAAGCACTAGTTAGGAGTGGAGAAGAGAATCTCATTGAGTATTTAAGTGAAAAGAAGTTAAAGCAGCCAAACGGATTCGGTGACAGTTACTCAGCTCAGCAGTTTGGGTTCATTGAAAATATGAACAAACACCATTTCCAGTTGAAGCCACAGAGTGAGCATTATGATCTGGAAGGACAAAAACGTGCAGATGGATTGTTGCAGAACACGTACCACGATTTAATGGAGTTTCAGGGTCTGTTTAACCTCAGGCAGGGGAGCAGAGATGGTAAGGCTGTCAATCCTGTGACTTGCCTACCGGTCCCAAGGTTTTCCAACAGTTGCAAGATGGGTGACTTCAAACGTAATCAGCAGCTTGGTTCAAGCACGTTCCCCTTGAGATCGGCTCGCCTGTTTCGCCATTCCACTGTCCCTCTGATGGACTCTCGTGACTTGTTCTCCCGCAATGATTTAAAACTTCTCTACCCCTATTTTAACGATAAGATGCATGGTGACAGTTCTTTTTCAGGTTTTGTATTTCAGAGGCATGTTAAAACCCGTAGTGGGCCTGCCAGCGAACTTCACGTTAGACTGGAAGAGTGTTATGAACAGTGGAGAGCTTTGGAGAAAGAAAGAAAGAAGGTAAAAAAAATTACGTTAATATGCCACATCACAGATTTGATGTAGGTCTCATCCTGCTCACACCAGTTAGAGATCATGGGTAGTTCTCACTGTTAGGAGTTGAAATGCTTCATGGGACTTCAAAGTTAAGAGTTTGCTTCCCTGTATATTTGGACTGAAAACAGAAGTTGTGAAGGTTTGTAGCCTGGTTGGGAGCATAACTGATGCTGTGTTGCATGTTCTGCTCGTAAAGCAGGCATTCAGTGGCTTTTTCAGTCTCTGTCTCAGGGTTGGGGAGGATGTGTTGCATAACAAAACCACATCACCCTTGTTTTTAACACAGTAAGTACAATGCATCTGGCAACTCTGGAAGCAGATCCATTAATTATATGTTGAATTGGGAGTAAATTGTAATCCTTTCAAGAATTAATTAAAATTCTTAGGCCCTATGCTTTTAGTTCTTGCAGTGAGTTCTCCTCACCTCCTGTTTCCCTGAGGTTTTAAAGTGAAGATGTATGTGAAGGGGTTCTTTTTTTTTCCCCCAGAAATGGAGTCTGTTAAAACACTTGAACGAAAAGATTCACGTAGTTCTGTATAAAGCCCTACTTAAAGCAATTGCCCTTTCTGGGCATCAGTGGCAGTGCATCAGGCTACCCTTGTTGAATGTAAAAGCTGTCTTAATTTTACCAGTTTAGCTGGTATTGAAATTCAAACCTGATCTGGAGCTGTGACTTTGAGAGGGAAGCTTGACCAAACGTTACCTGGGAATCGTGGGGCTGGCCGTTTGGCTATCAGCTTCTCTGTGGAAGCTCCGTTGTGCCCGTGCACCGACGGAAGCTGAATTGTGAGGGGATGTAACACAGGGAGGGGTTGCCAAAGTGTTTCCTGACAAAAGCCAGTTGTTGCTTTGAATGGAGGTGTTGGAGAGAGAATGAGCTTGACTTGGAGGGGCTTGCACAGAGAACTGCAAAAGAGAAGTTAACACATGCGTGGCAAGGGTACCTGGTGGAGAAAACTGGGCTGCAGCTTTATGCGGACCACTACGTGACAGTCTAAGAAATGCAATTTTAAAACAGATTTAGCTAGCTATATATTGTTACAGATGTTCCAGAGAGATGTGACAACGGGGTGAGAGGGATTGAAATCTGAAATCTTGCTGTAAAAAAGTAACTGCAGTAAAAGTAATTTTCTAGTAATTAAATAATTAAATTAAAATAATTAAATAAATTAAAATAAAAAATAATTAAATCTAATAATTAAAAAAAAGTAATGACTAAATAAAATATGATTTCAATTTAACAAAACAAACAAGCTTTCTGTAGTTTGACTAATCTGTAGAAAAATTAGGTTAATTGCTACCTTAAACAATTTTATTTTATTTTTGTGGATGAGGTCCACATCTATTTGCTCATTCTTTCCTTGCCTTGCGATTCTAACTTGCCTCCATTTTATTTACAGGCAGAATTAGTACAGGCTGTAGTCAGAGTGTGAGAAGACATAGCACTTCTGAAACACATTATGTTGGCATAATTATTTTAGTTGAACTGCTTTGGGTGAAAAGGTTGTTCCCTTGAAAAAGGTGATTGTCTTACCAGATGGTTGAATCCCAAGTGCCTGAATCCTCATCATCATTTAAAAAAAATTCCAAAACTATAAGGGAAGGAAATTGTGTATCTGATATTTTTTCTTGTCTCTGTAATAAAGCACACTTTGCAGCTTACAGTCTTAGGGAATTATTCTTTTGTTTTCCTGCAGACTGAAGCAGCTCTCGCTAAGAATTTCCAAGGGAAAAAGGTTTCCAGTGCTAACAACATTCCAATTCCAAGGCTGACATCAAACCCATCAAGAGTTGATCGCTTAATTGTGGATCAGCTACGTGAACAAGCCAGAGTGAGTTGTAGGACTAAAAAAAAAAATATGAAAAATTCTATTGAACTTGTCACACAGAACTTAGAGTACAATATAAGATGTGAGATGATCAGAGCAGCTTTTCCCGAAATAGCTTTGTTCTTTAAATGCTATGCAGGGAATAATATTGCAGCAGTCTCTGGTAGAATTTCTACAGCTCCAAGTTCATTGCTGCCGTTACCAGGGAACCCACCGAGTAGCTGAGGCTCACGTTTACATCTGTACATGCCAGGAGGATGTGATTTCTAGTACAAGAGCGTGCGTGAGTTGCCAGAATCCAGCTATCTAGCCCAGCCGCCTGTACGGCTCTAAGATGTGCCTGCACTTTGAGCTCTTCTGTTTTGAGCAGCTCAGCAGAGAAATGTTCACTATAGATTTGTACACGCTGTATTAGAGGAGGTGTTCATGGGGGGAAAGGCAAGTTTAATTAACGTTTGTAAGACAGTGATATGTCTTTGCTTAAGAGTCTTCTATTTTTTGATGCAGAATGCTTATTTGATGTAATTGCAACCTGAATTTCTATGTTTGCTGCTTAAGCCAAACAGCCAAAACCATGTAGGGCAAGCGTGACTGGTATCTTTTGAGCTGCCCATGGCTCTGTGGCCAAACAGTGGTGCCCGTGTGCAGTATCGCGCTTCTTCCTGAGGCAGCAGCCTGTGCAGAATTCTGCAGGGGAGACTAGAGGGAGGAGGCAAGCACAAGCAGAGTGAGGGTCTGATCTGGGCTTTTCTGAGGCTGAGAGGCCAGAGCCAGGATGCTCGTGCTGCAGGAGAAGCGTGGGCTGAAAACACAGAGCTGAAGCCTGCCCACGTGGGATTCAGGGCAGCAGCTGCTCTGAGAAATGCTGGGGTTTGGAGGAATGAGTGCTGCTGAGCTCAGCCGCTCCCAAAGCAGTGGTGGTAAGAAGCAGTCTCTCCTACAACTCTCTTCGTGCATAGGTGAAATAAGCCGTGCAGCCATGTCTGCTTGCTGCCTGCTGAAATCTGTCTTTTGCAGCTGCCTGGTTTTGTTCATACAGCTGAGTAGAGAGTATAGTGAAAGATGTGTTGATAGGCGTAGTGTACGTTTTTTAAACTACTGCTTTATGAGCCCCAAAAGAACAGTGTTGGAAAGTTCCCACTTGGAGAAGGCTTGCATGTCCTTGGCCTAGTACTTTAAAACTGCATCTAAAAAAGAACTCAATCTTCTCTACCCATTTGAGGAACCAAACTTCAGTGTATAAAACCTCAAACGATTGTTAGGTAGCAACTGAAGAGTAGTTTTAAGGATGCTCAAAAGCACAGTGGGGATGTTAGACCTGGATTCTGACATCAAAAAGCTAAGTGACAGCCAAAGAGGTACAAAGGTTCAAGTGGAAGTTGAGCTGGCTGAATCTGGGACTAACTCTTCGTAGTGTGGAGCATCTGGTTAGATCCTCTTGGTGGGCATGCACTTTACTTTGGTTTGCTCATTTGAGATGTCCACTTGTGGTTGCTTTCAGTTTCAGAGCAAAACATAACCCAACAGAGAGATGACAGTAGCTTCCTTACTGTGTCATCGGTAACTATCACTTAAGAGTCAGAGAACAAGCTTTAAACTGGGATCTCTCTACAGACTGTGTCTCATCCCCTTTGTCTGGGGAGATGTAAATCCGCAGCTCTGATGGAACTGGTGCGTGCCAGTGATGCCACTGAGGGGTGCCCCGAGGCTGGACATTCAGCTTAGCCTGTTGAAGCTTTTTATTCTGGACTGCTCATGGGTTTTGCCAGAGAGAGGAAATAGGAGCTTATTTCTAGTAGTGAGGGTATTTGTGTGGCTGGGGAAAGCCTTACAGTTCCTGCTCTAAACACGGTGTTTTGTGGAGAACAGTCATCAAAGCTGGGCCTGAAACGTGAGTCCTTATCCTGTGGTGTGTGCTACCTCTGGACTGCAGGGTCCGTGGCTGTGCTGGCTGTTTCGCAGGGACCCTGCCACTCTGGCAATGAGCCTCAGTGTCACTGGTAGCTTGCTGCTTTTCTCTGTGAAGGATCTGAGTTACTCAGCAAGCCCTGTGACAGTCAAAAGGGATCAGTTGTGCTTTGCAAGAGAAGGGCAGGCTTAGTTAATGCCTCTGGGTAGTGAGTGGAAGGAAGTGTCTCTTGGGGTGCAGGGTCAACGCGAGAAAATCGTGACGGGATGGGAAAGCGAGCGTTTGAGCCTTCAGTGGTTCCGGTTGGGTTGTTTGGACAGCTTTGCTGCCTTTGTGGATTTTGCTTTTAGACACCTGGCACTTCTCCCAGGCTTAGTGTAAAGAACGTAGGCATTTAACTGACAGCTGTGGATCCTACTGCATGAGGTCGTGGTACCTGAAAACCAGGTCTTCAGAATGTGAGTCCTTCTGTGGATGTGGACGTACTATTAAGTGAGACCGGGAAATGACTGTCAGGTTCATCTTACTTGCTTATGTAATCCTACTGTGCTGCTCCTTAAAATCTGGCTTTTTCTTCAGAAACAAATCTGGTGATTTTCAAACAATCTTACTGACTTTAGTTTCCTAGCCTAGTGACGGATTCCTCAGCTGCTCGTGTGAAGTTCTCCTTTTGCTTTATTTTTTAAACTCTCAGCTTCCTTAAAAATGTGAAAGTCCCTTTTTGAGTTTATTGGTTGTTGCTGCTGTCACAGTAACTTGCACAGTTTATTCCTGCCTACAGGGCCTTTTTCCCCTCAGGCTTTTGCCTGGTCTAAGGGAGAGCAGGACAAGTCTGGCAGTGCGAGCTTGCTGCTTCCCAAATGCTCTCTCCTGAGCCCTTGGCAGGGAGTAGGCGCTCTGCTATTGTGGATGCTGTTGCCAAAATAACTGTCTTGGCTGACAGCCTGCTCTCAGAATACTTGGGGCAGATTGGGCAGATTGTCCTGGCTCAAATGCCTTTCTCAGCCACCCTTTCCTACATTTTAAAAACTCTGTGCCAGTCCTTTTCCTAGGGAAGCCTGCAGTCGTTCTGGTGCAAGGAAACATCAAGAACTTACCTTTGCACCCTCTGTTTCCTATTTTTAACCTGCGGGTGACCATCAATCATCACGCGTGTTTATAAGTCATCAAGTGTAGCCATTGCCCAATGACATTTCAATTTTGGAATTCTTAGTTTTAGCTCTCTCTGCAGACCACTAACCAGGTTCTTCAGTGGTCTGTGAGCCATGGTTGAGGAATCGCTCACCAAGGGGAAGGTCACAGTAACGTGACTGTTGTACGATAAACAAAAATGCAGATTTTCAATTAACTGATCCAACCTGAATGATTTTTGAGTGATTGTGCTCGATATTCTCTAAAAGAGCTCCTTTAGTGCTCAGTATCCATCCCAAAAGTCAGCCCACACGTGTGGTTCCGCAGCAGCTTTAGCCAATCCAGGCTGAAACTGCCGTTTTCCCACGTTGCCCACTGCTTTGCGCTGGCAGAGCACAAAGAGATCGTCTGGGTGAAAACCGGCTGGGTTTTGTGGCATTGGTTTTCAGCCAGGTCATTGCGGCAGTGCTGATGGAAGAGAGGACCGCGGTGGTCTTGATTCAGGGGAACGCACACTGTCATGGAGCTGCCTCGTGTTACGTGGTTGTCTCAAAGCTGTGCGTATCCGTTATTAACTAGTAAGCTGGGGGTCCTAATATTTGGGTATGTTAGCTTTGCTGTTGTGCTGTGCACACCCAGGTATTCTATAGCTTCGGTTTTGGAGAAGAAATCCTAGGTAAGAATATAAAACTTCTTCAACTATAACTTTATGAACTGTTCTCAAAAGAAAATAATGGTGATCATTAATCTGTTCTTCCTAACCTCGTTAATTTTCTTGTAAGTCTAGGTGAGTACAGCGTTAACTCATGTAACGTGTAAAATGTTCATTAGGTTGTGACTTTACTGGGAAAAATGGAGCGCCTTCGCAGTTCTCCCCTTCACGCTAACATTTCTACTGCTCTTGATAAACATCTGGAGGTAATTCATGTAGTGCAGTCACGTAGAAAAGATGAAATTGTAAATGCTTCAAATCGACAGAGGCAAGGAGCTCCCAGATGCCAGGATGACAGAGGTATAACTATGCTTACGTACTTTTATAAGGTAGCTGACAAATTCTACGCACATTGCAAGTCTATTAAAAAAAATGTGAGGGGTTTTGTGTACAGTTTTAATTTGTTTTTCCATGCCTAGAGCTTTGAGCAAGGCAGACTGTATGGGTTTGCGATGACAGATTTGAGAGGACACTAAAACTGGGTGTTAGAGATAAATGGTTAACTCAATTAATTATTCAATTAATACGCTAACAAGTAATAAAAAGGCAGTGGGGGTGGTTTTTTTGTAAAGCAGTTTGGGATTGGAGATGATATTTATTGCCTCTTTCTTCTCCCTGTCCCTCGTATTCCCGTTCCCGTCACCCTCTGGCCCTGCCTGTATTTCTGCACAGAGCCTCCTTGGTACCTCCATGCTGAATCTGCCCAGAGAGACCGAGATGCCCTTGCATTGTGAATGGATTTCCCTCTTCAAGCATGTACTGTCGTAGATGGACATGCAATATAAATCACGTTTTGGATGGATACATGAAAATAAGTTGGTCAGGATGGTTTTGTTCTCAGTGCTATCCAAAATACGCAGAACATTCAGCTTAACCTTTCACTGTTGCACAGGCAGAATGGCCAATTCCCTTCTCTCTTAGATGTGCGCCAGAATAAATTCCCGCTGCCTGTGATGCTCTGAGCTACCGCTTTGTGTTGGAAGCTCTTACATTTCGGAGAGTCCTCTGTTCACTTCCTGCCTTTCTTTCCACAACGGAATTAGATGGATTACCTTCCTTCCTCGGGGTGCCCGGTCATGCAGTTCTGTAATTCTCAGGTTCACTTCAGAAGACACACTATAGCCATTTCTCTTCTGGCCTGTTTGCTGTCATTCTTGTTTCTTTTTACCTTGATCAAAGATCACGTGACCTGTTAAGGTGGAGTTTTGGGGGCATTTAAGCCCACGAGCATAATTGGCGCTGGCTTTACCTGGCGCTGCTTCTTAACCAGATCAGCGAGCTCTTTGGAACCGAGTAGTCTGGAAAAGAGTAGCTGTGAGACCTGGTCCAGCTGCTTTGAGAAGAGGAGAGAAAGAAGTGGGCTTTGCACAGCAGGATCTGCTGGCTTACCTAGAAGGGTCGCACTTTCCTTGTCTACCTCTCATCCTCCATCCTGGCTGTCTCCGAGGAGCGTTGGCCTCTTGTGGCAGCTGGGGAGGACTTTTCCAACAGTGGATTATTGAATGCAGTAACTATATTTGCTGAGTGTGTGGGGAAAGCCTTGAGGAAAATGCCTGAAGCCGTGCATCTCTCTTTGACAGAGCTTTCTTGTTGTTAATGGTTCTGGTTTGTTTACGAAGAGGGCTTCCACAGCCCAGCCTCGTTTCCACACCGCCTTTCTATTCCATCTGATCTGCTCCTCGGTATGTCTTACCAGGCAGGACCTGTCTGTTGTGTCTTCTGTTCCAGGAGGTTTGATTTAAACAGAATTCATACATGAGACATGGTCTTGTCTTCTCCCAGCTGCCCCACTTCCGTTTCAACACAGATTTACTTCAGTGGGAAGCAGGTGGATCTGAGCTGCCTCATATCGGTGTATTCGTGCACGACGTGGGTCTGAAAAATTCTGCTGTTACACACTGAAGTCGTCGAACCGTACGAGGTATCTGGTGGGTATTTGTAAATGGTTTTGACCACTTCTGTCAAGTTCTGGAAGAAATCACGAAGGGGTTTTACGGAGTGTCATCTGTCACCCAGAACGGCGTCATGCCTTTCAGAGCTGTCTGAGCAGGACTCTGCTTTGAGATTGCCCTTGGTTCAGTTTTCAAGACCTTTCAGAAGGATGTAGATGTTACAGATTGTCTTCTGAGGGGAGAAAAGACCGTGTTAACGTCTGTAACTCTCAGGCACTGCATTCAGCCAAAGACTTCAAAAGAGCTCTTCCTTATTACTTGGGATTTTCCCTTCTTCCCTGGTAGCGACCCAAATGCCAGCCATATCTTACAGCTTTGAGGTGTCACTTGTTTCGTAGCTGCTTCTAGGCAGTCCAGATGACACCGTTCCCCTGGCCTCGTCTTGATCCCACAAAGCTTGGTGGATTTTGAATATAGAGCTGAAAATCCTCACGCTCTGTATTCTGCCCTTTATTTCTCTGGAGTTATCCTTCCAAGTGCTACCTTCTAAAATTCTTTGGATGGCTGACACTTGTGTTGGACAAGCGGATTTTCGTGGTGATTCTTCACAGTTACCTAAATCAGTTTTCTGTACCACTCCTTCCAGCTGCTCAGCAGTGGTAACGGGAGGAGGCAAGGGCGTCTCAGAATGGCTTTCACAGAAACCAGCCCCAGGAGTGAGAGCCACACGGGGTGCTGAGGGGATAAGGTTAGGCCTTTGAATTCTGCCTTTTCCAAGGCACCCCTGTACTGCCAGGAGGGGAACACTTTCACCGGGAACAGCGAATCCAAGAACACTGGTGGGAGGTAGGTGCCAGCTTTTTGCAATAAAACAAAACTGCAGTCGTGCTTACTGAGCACGAGGACTTGGAAGAGCAGACTTCGGCTTAAACTCTTCCGCTACTTCCAGACCCCATGGAAGCATGTGACCAGGGAGGCGAGTGCCCACGCGCTTTCTGGGCAGCCCAGGGTTCGGTGTAGTGCGGCCCAGCTCCAAGAGGAGCGAGCGTGTGTCCCCCCCCCTCTCCCCCCCGCTGCCCAGAATGACACGCGAGTGCTGACTGCAGACTGGTCCCTAGAAGAACTTGTTTCTTCACATGCAGGCTGGAATTGAAATCAAAGCATTATCTCCGCATTAAGTGATTGCTGTTGAACAAATGGACCGCCGCACCACTTCTCTTTATTCAGAAGTGGTGGGTTTTGTGAAACGTTTGCAGAATGTGATCTGTACGCTTTAATAAAATGCCGTAAACGAGCTACTTCTTCACCTCTCTTAGCAATTCCTTGGGCAAGATTTGCAAAGGATCCAGTCTGTAGACCTGGAGGGGTCGCTGTGAACGTTCTCAGCAGTGAGCTCGCACGGGAAGGGGTGAGATGCCCTTTGCACATGTGTACATGGAACGTTTTCAGAGGGGACTACAAGGCTCGAGGTGCTCCTGATTGTGACAGCGAAATAGGAGCTTTAATGAAATAAGTACCTAAATTCCATACACTCTTTGTATGAGGGCCTGAAAATCTTAGCGCTGACTTTTACAGTCCTATAAAGAGACAGACGCAACATCAGACACTGAAAAGGGTTTGAAAAGTCTTGCTGGTTTTAGCATTGCCAGGGTGAATTAATCCCTGGTAGTGCTCGCTGATGAACTGCGTAATAAAGATTAAAACGCCCTTTCCTCCCTGCAGATGTGCTTGCTCTCGCGTTGGCGATTAGAGAGATGAGCTTAGCAACCTGTAAAGCACGTACAACTCTCTGGTGCGCGCTCCAGATGACCTTACCGAAATCTTCAGCTGGAAAACCAGATCAAGAGAAAGCTCTTCGGGAGGCGGCGCAGCCTCAAGAGAAAGCGTGCGAGAACGCAAGCGGCGACGGCACCCTGACTCAGAGGGCCGATGTAAGCAAGCCCTAATGAAATACCAGTTGCTTGCAGGAATACACTCCGCAGGCTGTACCAATGAGGGATGATAACGCTAATTCTTTTTAATTATTTGTAAGGTTTGAACTACTAATATTTAAATCTGTACCTTGACGAGAAGTTGAATTTGCTTTAAGGGCTCTCGGGTTCTACTTAAACTGTTCACATGACAGGCAGCGTCAGAATATTGTAAAGCCAAACTGGTGAATGTTAACTTAAAAAATAATCAGACTAATTAATTAACAGCCAAGATATTATTTAACCCTGTTGTACAACTCTTCCGATAACTTATTTTAGTTTTGCTTTAGGAAATAAGTTTTAAAATAATGATTCTTAAAGACTGTAGTCTAACGGTGGGGGGGGGTCCGGTCAGTATCTGATAAGATTGTGATGTAAAAACATTTCCTTATCAAACTAATACCTGGCAACAGGAGGAAAAAATGCTACCAATACCCAGTATTCATGTAAAATGAAATATTTAAAATACAAGTATTTATGAATTTGAGATTTCAGAATCTAAGTTTGTGAAAGGAGATGCACCAGGTTCTACTAAATTACTGGTACGACAAAATTGCCGTTGTGAAACCATGTAATTTAGTAAACGTGTTCAGATCATTTGGGCATGCTCTTGGGGAAAAAAGAACCTCTGTTTTAAAGTATTTAAACGTAATTAAAACATGACCTGCACGCGGGATTATCCTTCAAAAAGCTGTGCAGCAGCTGAAATAATGAGTCTTGTTTTTAATACCTTCACTTTTAAGATTGGAAGAGGTATCATAAAGTTCTGAATTTTAGGTTTTCTTAAAGTTACTCTTTCACCATGTTTGGTTTGGAATTCGGTTGTCGTATTTTAGACTTCTAGTTTGCGTTTTTGACAGCTATTGATAACTCTTGGGGTTTCTCTGCGTATCTTAATCTGTACGGAATACAAGTAACTTATTCGCTGATAGGAAGCGTCAGTATTACGTGGCTCAGGAGATAACGGGGTTTTAACACTGCTGGCATCGTGTTTATAATGTGTGGATTAAATTTATTCAGCTATCCTTGCCCAGATACCCTGATATTTTAAATGTCTGTTCTTCCTACTTTTGGAAATCCTGATTTGCAAAAGGTGTGATCGCACCATGTAGATTGTCATTAGATGACGTGAGGGAGAAACCGACTGTGAATGCAGCAGAAAGCGGAGTAACCGTTTTGATCACGGAAATGACCAAAAGCACTGCGAGGGCGAGCTTATCTGGTGGGGGAACACCGCAAGGCGCTGCATTAACAGTGGCCAAGTTTAACCTAGGGCAAGTTGATGTTGAAAGCGATACTGTACTGACCTTTGTCTGGTAAGAAATAAATTAGCTTTTGTTGAAGAGCCTTTGCTTTGCTGTTGTCTTCCTAGCGTCCGCTCCTAGAACTCAATCCGCTAACAGGAATGGTAATTCTCAGTTAGTTATTAAAGCTGTAAAGCAATGGTGATACTGGAATTGCTCTCCTGCGGAGAAAAATGGCTGTAATGTTAGACAAACCAAGGGAAAACACTGTCAGTGCAGTGAAGCTGAAGTGGTGGATTTTTTTTCCTGTTGGGTACAAGCTCTGTACAGCCAGAGAAAGCTTATGCAATCGTTTCAGTACCTGCCTGGAAACCTCAGGTCTGGCTGGAGTCTGTCTTCCTACTCGATGAATTTCCTGGTGCTGATACCGGTAACGCATGCCTGAGCAGCCGGAGTGTCAGCATAGCATCAGTGGTCAGCTCTCCGGCGGCAGTGTCTGCCTGGGCACTGAGTCAATTGCAAAATTTATTGACTCTCAGTTACAGCAGCGCTGCAGTTTGCCGGCAGACCTGCGGCCTCCAGAGCTGGGAAGTGTTGGCTCTGCTGAAACGGGCTCCAGGGCTGCTTGAACCCTTCAGGTGCAGCTGATGCACGGCTCTGTGTGTTCCCACAAGATGACAGCAGCCAGTGAAGCTGCCTCGGTGAGGTGCTGCTGTGTGGTTGTGGTTCTGTTCTGCTCCCCACAGCGTGCCTGCTGATTAACGGTGGGGGTCAAGTCCTGGCCAGCCAGACATAACAAACCGAAACCCATGCTTGTCTGTGGGTGCAGAGTATGACAATCCACCCCTCTGTGACCCAGAGCTCCCCAGGGGCCCTCGTGACTGCACCTTTCTTAAATCCGTGCGCCCTTCCTGTCAGTATGTGTGTTTTGGCACGTACTCACGGCGTAGCCTCTTGACCTGTGGCTCTTTACCCGGGTAACGCTCAGCTTTGAGTGCCCGTTGCAAGGTGAACACCGCTACTTTCTCTGGACCTTCACAACCTGAGGGCTCAGGACAGCTGTGAGGGGCTCTGCTGTGCCAGCAGCCCTGTGCGGGGGCAGTGCCAGCCCTCGGCTTGCTTCCCACTTGGAAGCAGACGTTTTGGTACCAGGACGTTCGGTACCAGGTTACAGAGCTCTGGCTGCCCAGCTTAGGAACATGAGGGAAAAAACCCAAGACCCCTCCCCCCTGCTGTTGCTGCCAGAGCAAGCGAGGTGGGAGTGGAAGCGTTGCAGGGCCCTGGAGACCCAGCAACTTCCTTGACCCCACGTGTGGCCAGGCGGTTCAGGCAGGGGGGCTGAACCACAGCCTCGCGCCCTCCCCCAGCCTCGAGCCCAGGGGTGCGCGAAGGGCTCCGGGGGACCCTGGGGCAGAGCAGGCCCTGGGCAGCGGTGGTGCTGACACCCTTTTCCCACAGTCGTCTGCCTGCCTCACAGCCCCGCAGCTGTAGGAACCACCCTACCAGGCCCCGCTGCAGCCAGCACCCACCATGGCGCAGGGGGGAAGCCGCCCCGGGGATGAGCACAGCTCCTTCCCTGCCCTGCAAGGCCGCGGGGCAGAGGTGAAAGGGGAGGCACTGCAGCCTCAGGCCAGGAGGTGTGAATAAACGAGGACCAGCACCATGGCAGCAGTGGGTCAGCCCTCCAAAATACGGTGGCAGGGTAGGGGGAGGGCAAGGAGGCAGGGCAGGGCTGAGGGCAGTGCCCCAGCGGGTGCCACCACTGTTAACCGCGCTGCTCACTCAGAGAAGAACCCAGTTCTTGGCCAACCAGTTTTATTATTCAAGTCCAAAGCTAAAGCAGTTAGGTACTCACACTCGCAGCAGCTAGTGAAACAGGAGGCACGACCCTTTCATCAGCCGGGTGCTGAAAGCAGGCGCTGGGCACTGCGCCCGCTGCCAGGAGCACGCCTCGCCAGCAAACAGGCGGCCAGAGCACGAAGCAGCACAGGGGCAAGGCACACTGGTTTCCTCCCACGCCCCCGACAGCGCTGCAGGTCCACCTTCACACTCCGTTTACAGAAATCAGCATTCTCCTCCCCAGCGGCGGGTGACGCTGTCACAAAAGCAGCTGGAAACATCAGGTAACAAGCCCTTTGGGAACGAGAGAAGCCTTCTGGCCCCCGCTGGCAGTGCCCGACTGCAGCCATGCCCACTGAGAGCAACCAGCTCGTAAACCCAGCTCGCTTACAGCTGCTCAGCGCTGAGCCTGCGTTAAAGCATTCACCCTGGCAACCACCGTAGAAACAACAGTCGACCTTCACCACACAAAACATCAGGGAGCTCCATTTTCCAGCAACTGGCACGAAGTCTTAGCGCAAGGACTTGACTGATCTGCTACCACTCTGGCTGATGCTCACGTTGGCGCGGCCTTTCCCTTCCGAGAACCTGTGGGTGATGCGGTCTCGTAGCTGCAGCTCATATATATTTCATAGTGTTTCTTTCCTCTTGCTGCAGAACAGCACTTACCCTCGCTGAGGTCAGCTCCAAACCCTGCTTTCTCAGCTCACCCAGAACAAAGGTGCAGTGTTGTCCCTGGCAGCATAAATGCGCGTATTTGCAAACACATTTTTCAAGGCTAGTGTAAATAAATTCACATCCGCCCTGCAGCAGCATGTCCTCAGTTACACATAGGAAGGGGCTCTGCTCCATTCTCAGATAGCTAACACGCTGTTGCTGCAAACTGAGGAGGCAGCCAGCTTGGAAGCCCTCTCCTGCACCTTGTTTTGCTTTGCTTGAAGTGGTGAGAGGTAAAAATCAATCAATTTAAAAATGCGGACATAATCACTTCACCGTTCTTTGGTACGGACATTGGCCACCACAACCGACTGGGACATTTGACACCACAAGCACATGGCACACTTCGAGTTTAAGAGGTGCTTGACATTTCTTTTTTGCTACATAAAAAAAAAAAAAGGAAAAATAAAAGAAGGAAACACTTCCAAAGAACCACTCGCCAGCCACGTGCCCAGAATTTCTGCTGCTTTTTAAACACACACCACATTCGTAATTAATTTTATCCCATGAGAGTCCAACTGGAAAACCCCAGCTATCGCTTCCGCTCGCCTTTTTGTGTCCTTTTCTTCTCTTTTTCCTTCCGCTCCTGCTTGGCCAGCTTATCCTTCTCTCGCTGGAGTTTATCTTGCTCCTTTTTCTTCTGGAACTCATCTCGCAGCAGCTCCCGTTCCAGCTTCCTGGCATTCAGGACATCCTCCACGTTTGTGTTTCGGAAGAGCGCTGGCAGTGTGTTAAGGGCAGGCAACGCTCTGGCTGAAGCTGCACAGGTTCGCTCTGCAGCCGTATTCTGGAGCTCTAAACTAGACAAAGGCTTTAGCCCACAGGGTGGTTTATTCCACCTCCCCCCCTTCACCTTCTGAATCCCACTCTGGCTTCCTTGCCAAGCAGGTAAGGAATTTGGGAATGAGAAACGGGGAACGGAGAGAGAAAAAGGAATCTTTGGTTTTCCAGACAGAGAAGTCATGTAAACGCATGCTCCCTAGAAACGGATTTTACCAAGAAAAATCAAGTTCCCTACAGGTTCTTAAGACTGATAGGTAAAAAAATTTGTGAAACCTCTACAAATGTAAGAGGAAGAAAAACAAAACCTATGGTACAGCTTCCTGGAGTGGATCCCTCACAGCTACGTGTGACACATATGTCTGCATGTACCCGTACGTGCATCTCCGCAGACGCTGATTACAGCTGCCAGCCCCAGGACATGGAGCTGACGGCCAGGCATGCCCTCTAGCTCTGTCCGTCCGGTCCCTGGGACGGGAACGGTGCTGCACAGTGCTGGCTGGGGCAGCTCTGCCCATCCCGCCAGCCACAGAGGAAGGCTGACGATGTGGGAACAGATGAGGCAGCTCCCGCCAAGGATCGCCACGGTCTCGTGTCCTCCCTCCTGCAGCGACTACTGGCAAATGCTTTGGGAAGAGCAT
Organism: Steatornis caripensis; assembly: GCA_013398225.1. NCBI lineage: Eukaryota > Metazoa > Chordata > Aves > Caprimulgiformes > Steatornithidae > Steatornis > Steatornis caripensis. The sequence continues at coordinate 107,865 of VZSC01011129.1, forward strand.
CAGAGAGAGTGAGTGGGCGTCTCCTCTGCTGTCTCTTCCTCCTAACCATCAGTAACGTAGGGACAGGAATAATTTAATTATGTGATAAAACCCTGCTTCCATCTTAAACCTGCCAGCTGGTGAGCTCAAGGAACGTCCCAAATTCCTGTGTTGAGAAAAACATGGCATACGTGGTCCTTGTTCACCATTAAAGTCCAGCGGCACCATGGCCTCCTGAGTCACGGTAGTTTTGTTTCTGTCGCACTTTTAATAATTCCTGATATGGTTTATCTCTCTGGACACCAGTTAACATTAAGCTGACGTTCTGGGAGAATTATCCTTATTAACAGCATGTTCTGTGAAGCTTCCGAGAGGGTGGAAGAGGGAAGGAAGGAATAGCGGAGAGAAGAGAACAACAGGCTCAGTCTCAGCTGCGCACACGGGGCAGGGAGCAGATGGACCTCTAACTTTCATTACGAGCAATGTCAGGCTACACAAAAAGGAAAATCAATTGCCAAACAGAGAAGGAAGGGTGGGAACTCACCGTGGAAGCTGTCTTCCTTCCAAAAAGCCTGGGTCACTGAGAGTTCAAAGGATACATTTTTCCGATCCAATATTTACGGCTGTCGCGATCGATCCATCCTGTTCATCCTCACCAGTGAGAGAATTAAAGAAATACCGACATCAGTAATGAGCCTGTGCCTGTCTACAGTCACGCTTTGCTCAAAACACGTCAAACAATTTTATCAAGCCACGAGGAAGAAGCTAAAAATTAACACAGACACTCAAGCAGCAGGCAAGCACAAAAGTCATCGTTCAGCTCCATCCTGCTGCACGACTGCCACATACGATTCCCTCCCGTTCAACCTTGCTCTTCAAGGAAGAGGTTGTTCTTCAGCACTATGAAGAGGCAACTTTAAACTCTCCCACGCTACACATACTCTCTCTAAAGAGAATCTTTCCAACGAGTTTCTCACCAGAAAGCGAGAGATAAATTCATTAACTAGCGCGCAGTTACCGGAGGTGATTCACTCCTCCTCTGCAACGCACCTGGACTGGGCAAACCTTACCCAGCCCAGCATGTGTTGGTGGGGAGCGCAGCAACAGCAGAGAAACACCCTCAAAGGCACGTCTGCTCGTGGCACTCCACGAACTAGGAGCTTCCATGCTTTTTTCTACGGAAGTTATTCTATCGTGGAGAAGGAAGAGTGAAAAGCTTTCCCTCTTCTCCCCACTGGGCACTGCAACGGCATTGTTTTAGGAGATTTTTAATAAACGTTGTCCTTCAAAGCACCGAGTCTTGACTGGGTCAGGAAAAGGATATTCCTCCTCGTCCGTCACGTTGGCATACTGGGCCAGGAGGGCTGCTTTCCTTTGCTTCTCTTCCTGGGAGACCTCCTTTGGCTTCACCACAATCTTTGCCTGCTTCTCCATCATGCTGGCGATGGCCTGGATCTCATCTGGCGAGGAGAAGAGTCCGAGCGTCAGTCAGTCCCTGCAGCCACGGCAGTGACGTCCCAGCTGACAGACGCCACACGACGCTGCTTCCTACATCTGCAGCCCCCAAAAGGCACCGTCCCACTGTCACAGGCTGCATCCCGGCTGCAGGGAGGCAGCTGTCGCTGGGGACAAGCGCACCGAGCTAAAGGGAGAAGTCTCACCCAAAAATATCCCCCACCCTCCTCCCACAAGCTTTCTCCCAAGGTCACTGGTGATGCTGCCAAGGCACAGAGCGCAGCAGGCCGGCCTGGATTTTGGGAATTCAATTTCAGACTTGAGAGGGCAGGAGCTGCCAAAGAGCCGCTGAGGCGGCAGCTCAGCACAGCGCAGCGCAGCGCCCGATGTGGTGATGTGACACCAGCTTCTCCTCGCCAGGAGGAATTCCCCCATGCTGCGCGCAGCCACCATCGGACGCTCCTTTTCCTGGAGCTAGGGAACTTTTGCAATGAAAAACTCTGAGATCGCCAAGATTCTTGCGAATGAAAATCCATTTCACCCCAAATTGCATTCTCTTCAGGTTGAAAACAGCTAAATGTGTTTAACTACACACTAAAAGCTGCATCAAATGGAAATTCTGAAGACCCAAAGCGACTGATCAGTGTCACTCCTCCTCTTCTGCCTACCTAGGGAAACAAACAGCTCATTCACCTTTCAACACTGAAGTTCTGCTACCCACTTCTTAAAATGTCGTTCGGGTTTTGACACCAAATATTTTTTAGTTTGTTAACAACTTGTCCTCAGGACTCTGTTACCCTAAGTAGATACTAACTATCCTAAGTAGATACTGACTTCACGGGGGATTTATCCTTCTACGGAACCACGTTTCTGACAACCTACACACGTACTGCTACCTCCTTTCTGTGTAAGAAAAATCCCTGCAGGTAACCGACAGTATGAGCGGGAGTTGTCCAGCAGCAGCTCCAGCAATTCCAATCACGTGTCCCCAAAAGAGAGATTTTTTTATTTAATGCACAGAACAGCGTAACTCTTCCCTGTCCCCAGCTGAAGGCAAGGTTAGGCCAAGGACAGGCGTCAGTGAATTTTGGGGGGAAGTCACTGGACTGCCGCGTGGTTCAGCCACCTCATCAGTCCAGAGGGGGTGAGCGGTATTTGTGAAGTGCTGAGGTTCAGACAAGAAAAGCGCTGTGTAAACGCAGGCCTCGTAGTAAGGGCTCACCGTTCCTAGAATGACACCAGGCAGTGACCAGAACCAACAAAAAAAAAAGCAAAGCAAACAAAAAAAAAAAGTTTTCAGAGAAGATTTTGAATGAGGGAAATAAAGATGCTTTCATGATGTGTGCTGGGACCTTCTCCTGGGGTGAGCGGCAGCAGAAGGGACAGCACAGCTCTCCGTAGGCGCAGCTGCAGTTGTATAAAAACACCTGCTTTCAAATTAGCATCAACTGAAGAAGCACGAGCATTTTATACCATAACAACTGCACTAGCTGCCGTTGCTACGTCGTTAGCGTTTAACAGAGAGAATACCCTAGGTGTTTTGCGAAGGGAAATTTAAAAAATCCTACAGAAAAAAAAAAAAAGAGCTTTTCCTCTGCGGGATTGTGAACCCAAAGAGCAGCAGGATGCTAAGGACAGCCAGAAGTGAAGCCACTCATCCTCGTTTCGTATTTCAAGACAAAACAGTAAATAAGCAGCAATGGCAATGAGAAGCAAGTCAGACCTGCAAACATATCGGCAGCATTGGTTTTAACTCCTAACAGGATGAACACACAGTTCTCATCCTGGCAAGGCCCCGCCAATGGCTCATACCACGAGGAAAGGCACACCGAGCAGCGACACTACCTTCTTTTTCCTCTTTGGCGTCAACAATCTGAGATTCAGACCACTTCTCGACTACTTCCCTGCAAACATCGTTTAAGAGATCTTCTTCCTAGTAAGGGAAAAGAGACTTCTCAGTCTTGGAGGAAAGCCGGTCTGCTTTAAACAAGCACGAATCAGATATGAAAAGTACCAGCTGCAAAGAATCCGAACACACAGCGATAAGCTCAAGTGATGCAGCTTTTCACACAAAATCCACTCGTTAAATGCACACGCAGGGCTTTGGTTAACATGGGACGACACAAGTCATGCGATGCACGCACTTGTTGACACAGCTCGGGACTAGAGACCGCCTTGACCCACTAGGCGAACGCAAGGCATCAAGGCCACCGTCCAACAGCTCCGCACTGCGCCATGCGATGCCACGTCGCCATGGGCAGCTCACTTCGCACGCAATACAGCTCTAACAGCGCACGCTGGTTTCCTAGCGGCGGGCTCTCTAGGTGCAGCGGCCTCATCAACGCCACAGAAAGGCAATCGGGGTATCTTCACACTAGAAATCTACTGCCCGGCAGCATCTCGCTTCTCGAGCAAGGCTGTGGAGAAGCCACTCAAAGGCCACCTCCAAGCCAATGTCACTAAGTTAGACTGGCTACAACGTGGGCCAGGGCCAGCACGGAGCTGAAGCCGCTCTGGTGGTACCAACAGACCACACCATCCCACCAGCAGGGATGCTCTGTCCCCCTTGACCTGCCTGGAGCACTAAACATGATCTACACATGTGGCACTGGAATGCACTCAGACTCATTCGTTACCGAGGAAGACCTGGAACCGCAGGGAAGAAGGAAACACACGGAACCAGCACCAGGGCAGTATTCCCATCGCCTGATCCTTCACTTGCGGAGCTCCACCGTGACTAGCCCTTTCCCCAGCGCCTACACAGAGCTTCCGGGGGGACTGACCAACACCGTAATTCACGTTCCAGCGGTAGACAGGCAACACGCCACTCTACTGCACCTCAGCACACACAGTCACAGCCCTTCCGTGAGAACTGCCCAGTGTGCGAGTTCAGGTTACAGAAGCTGAATCTAGGCAAAAACCACGATCCTCATAAAAGAGAAAAGTGTTTTGAAGGCTCAGAGCCGGGAGCACTTCGCTGGGAAGGTGAATGTGTACAATGGGCAGGTAGCTTCAGTATTTTTGAATTTATTTTGCTCATCAAGTTCGCTCACAGCTTAGGAAAAACCAGCAGCAGAGAGGCAGAGGGGCTTGAGGAGAGCTGACATCCAACGGAAACTAGCTGGCCAGGGACAGCTGAGGAATGAGCCAGTTGGGACCAAGAAGCCCCCTTGCCCTTGGCGGGTCTGGGTGGTGCACTGCAGGTGTTGACGCTCAGGATGGATCCGGGCACTCCCTGTGGCCATCCTGCTCTCCTGGCACAGCTCAAGCAGGGACAAATCAGGCAGCAAAGCAATGCTGACCTCTTACTAGAGCTGTTCTGCCAGCCCTGACCATCGTCTACCCTGCCTATGCCAACAGCTGGCTCTGAGAGGCAGAAAACCTGATAAACTCGGCCTAGAAATTAATTTCTCATAAAGGTGTGTGGGAACCAGACCTCCACCGCATGCCCCTTTCCCCACCCTTCACAGCCGGGCGTGCAGTACTTGGCATTTCGAAGACCAGCACACCAGACACCTGTGCACAGACTTCCCACCAAAGAAACACCCAGCTCACGATCATCTTGAAAAATCAGGTGCTAGGTACCTAAAAAAAGCACCTTCAAGCTCCAGGACAGACCGTCACTGAAAACGTTACTCACCCAGCAGAGCAAAGCTCACTTGAGTTCTCCACAACTGGGACAGACGAGGAGATAAAACCATACAGAAAACCTCTGCACCTTTTGCTCCAATACTGTCAGGGTTTACAGCTAGGCTGGCTATTAAACGGCAGACGCTCTTTGTTAACCCCCTTCCTCCCCAAACGTGGGGGTGGGGGACGAGAAAAGGGAAGGAGACTTACGGGTTGGAAAAGTTAAAACAGCTTTAATCTAACTACAATAATAATGTGTAATAATAACAGGAAAAATAAAATAATGAGGAAATAGATACAAATACATACAAAGCCAAAATAGAGCTCCCCCGATGACGATCACGTCACCCGGAGCTGTGGGGCACGTCCCTGAAAAGTCCCAGACTGCACTCGGCAGGAGCTGGATTCAGGAGTGCACGGATTGGGATCGAAGGCGGAAGAATCGGACAGAGTCCTCCTTGGACGCCGGCCATAGGAGAGGAGAGAGTGATCCCTCAGCTTCATACCAAGTGTGACGCATATGGGAAGGAATACTCCCTTTGGTCAGTTCTGGATCCCCTGTCCGAGCTGCTCCTCCCCACTGCAGGGTCACAGGGGTGACCCCTTTTCCACTCTTCCATTCCCAGCACATAAGAAAGTCAGCAGAGGCAAGCATCGGCCTTGGTGTCCATAGGGATAATTATAAGCAAGAGCCCTTCTGCATACCATCCCTACTGATGTTCCAGCACCAACTATAAACACCGAGCTTTATCACTGCTAGAGCAGCTACCGTCTGGAAAAACGTGCCGTGAATTTCAGAGAGTGCAGCTTCTCAGAACAGACTTAACTAAAAAGTAAAGTTACTGAAAGAAAATTGGTTCTGTCCTAGCCCAAACCAGGACAAATACATACAAAGAGCACCTCAGAATAAAGTCTTCCCACCCCAAGCCTACAACAGCTAAGCACAAAATTCTGCATGTAACAGGCAGACGGCAGGAGAACCGACCCACAACCGAACCATTACTCAAAGCGGCCAAGCACCAAGATGATGCGTTCAAGGCCGTATGTGCAACAGCACAAGGTCCCTGCTTGGGGAGGCAATGCTACGAGGATGAACACGCAGGATACTCCAGGCTGTGAGAGGAGGCGATCTGCAAAGCAGAAAGATGATGGGTTTGCGATTCACACTAATATCAGACTCCATTTTAAGAAGTCGACGTGCCTTGAACCAGAGCAGATCCAGAGGACAGGATGCTGCTGCTAAGATCGGGTGTAAGAACGGGTGGTTCAGGTCTGCAAGAACCCAGTGAGCCCCACTCACAGCAGGAGACGACACCGAGGTCCACCCAGGAGCGCACACTGGATGCGCGGACCTCGATGAGGGTGACGTGCAAGGAAACACCATTTCAAGTGCAGGCAGGGGAACCCTTCCAGCCCTAGAGACACGCTAAAAGAAAAGAAAAGATAACTAAAATCAGCGTGGTTCAGGGACACGGAAGATACGAAGGGTTTCTAAGTGCCAGAAACACTCATAGCAAAAGAATCCTCCTCAACGGATGGCCCCCCACCAAGTGCGGGAATACCAGCCCGCTGGAATCAAGGCTGGCAAAATGTTGAGCAACTTCTTATTAAGCCAGGAGAGGAGGCTTGGAGAGACATATTCCCTGGATGCCCAATTTCAGCATGCAGAACAAAGAAAATCAAGGAAGTGATGACAGAGGAATGGCAGTAAGCGGGAAGGAAAACGAATGGCAGAAACCTGCACAGCCTTCTAACGAGGGTCTGAGCAATAAGAAACAGCTCGGGTATTTGTGTATCAGTGGGGGCAGGGCTGTGAGGGGAGGAGGACGCACATGTGAGGCATTTTAGCGATCTCAGAAACGAAGACAAAACAGCCCTGGAACTGGAGAGTCCTCCTGTTCAGAAAGGAAGAAACGGAAGGTGACGGTGCGTGAACAGACACACAGAAACAGAAAAGGAACACGACGGGGCAGGCTGGGCGAAACTACGCCGTTACGGAAGGAAGGAAAGAGGAGCTCTGCCATGCAGCGCAGGCCGTTTGCTGTCGCACCCTTCCGTCTCACTGCGGTCTGGACAGAGACCTCCAGCAGAGCACCGACCTCTCCAGGAGGCTCGCTTCCCACTCGTAAGGACAAACACTACAAATAGCAGCGGAGCACAGAGGGCTGAGGGTGCCGTGACCAAGTACCTTCATCAAGAGTTGCCCTAACAAACCAGAAATGATGTTGGCTTAGAGGTAAGTAAATACAGAGAAGAATTACCTTTGGAAAATAGGAGTGACTGGGAATCTGCCTGGCTTAAAGAGAAAACGGAACAGAAACAGATGTCAGTTCTAAGTTTCTTGATCTGAAATGGTTATGTCTGAATAAACACAGGGAACCACACACGACACTGTCAGGACTGAGGAACCACAGACGTGAGCGCAGAGGCCACCTGAAATGTGTTTTCATGAGGGTCGCCAAAAACAAACGAGCAAAAAAAAAAAAAAATTACCTGGAATTTGTGAATAGAACAAAGAGAAAAGATTTGGCAAGAAAGGCCACAAATTAACCAAAAGCCTCAAAAGTCAATGCAGCAATAAGCAGAGAGACTACAAAAAAAGGCACCGACTAAAAGAAAAGTAATTAAAAAGTCCGAGAGTTCAAGAAGAAAAAAGGTTTTACAAGAATTGCAGAAACATCAAACAGCGTTCAAAACTCAGCATGATACGAAGCAGGGCTGTGGTGCAACATGTACGGGATAAAGGCAGCCCAGAACTCGATGAACACAAAAACCCTGCACGGTTCTCAAACAGGGCGGCAGCACACGAGAAGGGTAACTTGGCACTACAGAGAAAAGGGGAAATAACAGAATGTACGGCAGCCCGCAGCGGGGCAAGGACCAGCCACCACACTGCGTGCCACCAGAGCTCTGGCAGAGCGGGCACAGCAGAATGCAAGGCCCACCACAGGCCTGTGACCGGTGTGGCCAAGGATCAGACACGGCCTCTACCTTTGGTGACAAAACGAAGCAAGTCTGGTAATTACGTGCAAGTTAATTAACCTTTGCTGTTTAGAACAGTGTTTTCCAAAGACGTTTTGCTCTGCCCCTGATGCCAGCAGGATGCAGCATCTGCTTCTCCGGTTACTTTAGGCACAAAGCCACGCTGCCACAGTTACGCTTCTTTTTGAAACGGCCTTCCTGCCAGTGCCCCAGTGTGGGGAAGGGGCAGTGGAAGCAGCGAAGAGGTGCTCTGTCTCTTAGGAAAAGCAATGTAAAACGGCATGCATTCTGAGAACAGAAGGAAGTACACGATACTGTTATCCGTGATAACAAAAAGCTGACTGTAGCGAACTTCTCATGCTCCTATACAGACATTTTGGGAAGAAGTTGGTGATAACCACTGAGCAGGCTTACTGAACAGCAGCATGCGCTCACTGTTTAACACCTTGCACTTCAAAACATCCACTTGTGCAACACCCCAGGATACAGACACTGCAAAAACCTTACAGCCCCCAAAGGAGATGGCTATGGAAGAGAAATCCTCTTCTACTCTCTCCCAGAAATCTGGGGGGGCAGAGGCGAGCACTGCCCACCCCCGAGAACTCCAGCCTCTCCCTGCGCGTGGCTGGTACTGCGGTTCAGAGCCCATCCCAGCTGGGAGCTCCAGCTCCAGCCCCATCCAAGGGCCTGACTGCTGGAAGACAACACCGTGCGGTGATGAACAGGAGCTGCCAGAGAAACGATGACCATCTTACACAGCTACTATTGAGCCAAATCTAAAGGATTTGTCGTTAAAAATCAACTCTTAAACCGTACTTGCGCACTAGGAGAAAGCCACCCAGCCCACAGGCTAGACCCCGTGTTCTCCACGGAAATGAAAAGCGAACCTTTCCTTCCCCGGCACCAACAGCTGCGCTTCAAAGTTTCCGATCAGCCGCCCAACGGGCACAGCTCCCCGCCCCCCAACAAGCAAGGGCCCCCCAACAAACCCCCAGCACCTGAAGGGCCCAGAAGCGCCCCCGGCGGGGCTGCGGGCCCCAGGACGGCGGTTCTCCGCGGCCAAGCTCCAGGGCCGCGATGCCCGCCCGCCCCCGCGGAGCCTCCCGGCCCGGCGAGGCCGCGGCCACCCGTCGCCT
>VZSC01011129.1:117739-132574 GCA_013398225.1 Steatornis caripensis
CTTCGGGCCGTGGCCGCGGGTGGCCCGGTTCCCCCTCGTTCCTTGTGACAGCCTCTGGCAGCTCAATGTTTTAGGGCAGTTGCAGGACTAGCAAACGTCTCCTGGAATTCGGCGTCGAGGGAAGCAGGGCAGCGCCAGCCAAGCCTCTCCCGTCACGTAGCCGTGTGCTTCTCTGAGGGTCTGCACCCTTCCCCCGCGAAGCTGTTGTGTCCGTGGATTCGTCGTGGCCTCTCCAGGCTTCCTTGGTGCTGGTATTGCTTGCCCGTTCCTTACAGCCTCTCCCAAGACCCTTCTAAAAGCAACCTCGCTTCAGTCGCCCGGGCTGGAACTGAGGACAGGCGCCGTGCCCCGCAGCTGCTCCTTCATCTCTTTCATCCTTTAGTTTCTTTACGACTCTTAAGTACAGTTTCATCCTAATAGTTGTTACTATTTATTTCCAGACTGTTTGATCTCTCTGCTTGAGGTGGGTCGTCTCGTGTGCACCCCAAAGTTTCCTCACATCCTTCAGCGCTACACACGGGCGTAAGATGTTCATTCAGTTCTTGCTGCTGCTGTGTCTCTGCTGCCAGGATCGCGTGTTGGCTGTGAAGACGTGGGGAAGCCGACTTGCGCTTTTTTTCCGTTTTTCTAATTGCGTCTTCACACTGAACTTGTTGGTTTCTTTCTGCCCTCTTTGGACGTGCCATTAGCGCTCAGGGACACTCTCCTCACAGCATCTCTTATTTAGCTGTGCATCTTCAAGTCTGAGAACTGCCTGCTCCCAGCGGTCAGTTAATTCTCCACGTAGCTGCCACATTACTTGGAAATAATTGCCGCCTTTTGACTGTCCCTCTAGTCGTTTAGCAAACGTCATCTGGGGTCACTTGCCTCTGAAATGCAGTCCACCGGGAGTGGAGTTCTCATTCCTCTTGCTCCTGTGGAGGTACTGAATTCAAGTACACCACGGCCACCATCTGTAAAACAGCTCTTCAATAGCAACATCCAAATGCAGGTCTCGTGTGTTGTTCAGGGCCAAGTTAAGGACGTCTTAGGGCCTTGGGCTTGCATGTGGTGTCTTGAACTTGGCCTTGACGTAGGCCTGGTAACACTGTGGAGCGTTATTTGGACGGGGAGACTGATTTACTCTCTTCTGTGCTTGCAGTGGCCTTGATCCCCTGTAACACAAGTCACCATTGCGGGGCAGCCTGCAGTGTCGCTTGTGGCACTTCCCACGAGTTGGTCCGGGATCTTGATCCACAGGGATTCTGTAACGCAGCAGAACCAGCTTGTTCAGCAGCCACAGTTTCAGACTGCTCAGATCTTTGTCTTCCTGTGGGCTTCATACCTGTGCGTTCGTGTTCTGTGGCTGCCTGCCTTCTGCTGAGCTTCTGATATGCCTACTGTATCCCAAATTTTGGTTTTCCACGTCTTTCTCGGACTTCTAGCTTCTGTGCTAGTGTGCAGGTGTGCTTATTTGGGCTTTCTACTGCCCCTTTCTGTGTGGCGCTGCTTGCCCTCGCTGTTCACTTTCTACTTTGTTTTGCTAAGACACATTGTACTCTCCTGAGAACAGAGCTCTGCAACACTGATGTGTGATGTCCAGGGCCTTTTTCTCAGCTATTGCTTTTTTTCTGAAACCTTTGCTTGAGGAGTAGATAATGGTAGACAGCATCATGGAACTCTCAATCTGGAGGTTCTGGTGATTATTTGCGGTATATCTCTAGGACGTGCTCTCTGCGCATCATAGGATCTCCTGTCCTTCTGGGAGACAGCAGTAAGGAGTGGAGGAAGGAACTACTTGTAGGGATGAGTACTGCCAGCAGCCCCTTACCCGTGTGCAGGGTTAAGCTAAAGGCCATAGTTCTCAGTTAGCAGGAATCTTTCGGCTACGAGCTGGACGGTTTCAGAGCTGCTGTTCTGTCTCTCGCTGCAGGTGACCGAAAGCTTCCTAAGCAAAGAAGTCAGCTACGTGGTTTCCAGCAACAAAGAAGCTAAACGAGACAAAGCCAGGACCCAGACTGAGAAGTGGAATAACATAACTTCAGAAGATGCAAAAGCCACGAGCCCAATGCCTTCTACCTCCAAAGGGAACCATCCCAGACCTCACCAGAAGCCACCAGACACTGTAAGAGCTACAAAGGTTTAGGCCACCTCAAAGTTTGGCCCAAGGGATCTATAGGTAGAACCTGAGACCAGTGTTGGAAGGTAAAGTTTTTCCTGCTCTGAGCAAACATGTTGTGCAGTTTTTTTTCCCCGCCTGGTCTGGCTGTTCGTATTCGTACCCGCATTTCTCGTACCTGCGCATCATTGTCCACTGAAGTGTGCCTGTCACAGCTTTGAGCCAGTAAACAAAGATATCTGCTTAAATGGCAGAGGAAACAGAGGGCTCGGGTGGCTTCCCAACAGAACAGGCAATCATCCTCATGTAGAGGCGTGTCTAGAAAAGCCAGAGAAATGTAGGCAAGATAAAACCGTTGCAGGCTCTAGGTGTGTGCTCACAGACACAGGTAGGGCAAGGCCTTTGTAGCTTGGGAGGAGATCTACAAGGGCAGCTTGCATGAAGGGATTTCTCTAGGTCCTATTCACCCTGCTGGGATTTCTGGTCAGGTCAGGTCAGCTGGCCAAAGCTCCAACATCCTGCATGCAATGCTGGTGTCTGCTGGAAGCTGTGAGTGGGGAGAGCCTAGGCCCCCGCCTAGGCCACGGGCATCTCTGCCAGCTGGATCTGGACCACCTGCAGGTGGGAAGCCTGGGCCGATGTCAGGGCTTTCACTCACTCATGGTGTCTGTTCTGTGTCCTTGCTCACAGCACTGTCCATTTGCGTTACAAAGAGCTTAACCTATTTGCTGAAATCATTGGCTTGCAACTGAGACGCAGTTCCCAGGAAGGGCTAGCAAGGATGTGTCTAACCCCGGCAGCCTGTCGGGATGTGGCAGGTGGAGTTTCTGAGCTAAGTTGCTGCTTCCTCTTGGCTTGCACTGGAGCATTCACTGCTGTTCAGTAAAAGCCAAGCCTTGGCTGAACAGCTGCTTAGTGGAGACTTAATGGGTGCCTCTGCGGTTTGCGTTCCCTGGAAAAGCTCAGTCCTGCCATCTTTGAGATGAAGTCTTGGCCAGACTCCCCTCCCCAGCAGAGAGCGATCAGTAGAAATCATTCTCACTGGACAGCCACGCTATCCTCAGTTTGCTGCCGCCCGGTAGGTCTTTGCTTTAACGTAGTACTTGGCTTCTTTCTCTGTAGGTCCTGATCAGCAGGGGAAGGGAACTGCTGCAGAAGGCCATGAAGAATCAGGTGAGCAGCGTGCAGGTGGGCTTTTCTCTAGCTGGGTATGTTCAAAGTACTGCTGAGCAGTGCAGAACCAGTGCCAGCTGCTTCTCCAGAGCCCCTGCCTGCTGAAGGGAGCAGATTCTGGGACTGGTGAAGGTATGAAGCAGTTGCCTGTGGCTCTGCAGAGTGTTGTGCATTGTTTCTGGGCTCTGTTCTTCATGGAGCCATGTTACCTGCCCATGTTAGTACTTCTAAGGCCTGTCCTGGTGATTTGAGTGCTCAACACAAGAGAACTATTAACACAAGACCAGCTGTTAGATGAATTTTTAGCCTAGAAAGAACTAAAGCCACACAGCTGGGACAAAAGGCTCCCCTGGAGTCCTTTCACTGTTATCACCAGTGGCCAAAATAATCTCATTGCCCACTTAGAAGCTGACGCTATAGCAGGGATTAAAAATTTGACCTAGATGCTACTGTTAATTTGGGGTAGATAAAGCACGAGTTTGAACCTTTTCTCTCGTGCTCTGATTTTAATAACAGCTCTGCAATGGTCTGTCAGTTGGGCAATAGGAAAAATATCTCTAAACCAGATTTAGAGCTGCATGTGCTCACACAGCCATCTCTGCTTTGAGCTGTACCTTGCCAAACCTCTCTGTTTGTACAGGACACCTGCAGTGGCAGCAGCATCCTCGCCAACGCTCGCCTGTGGGGAGTCCAGATCTTGCACGTGGATGGTATCCTTCTCTGTAGACCGAAATTTAGCTGTTGGTAGTGATTTTTGAGACAGGTGGAGCAGAAGTGATGCAGCAAGTAGGGTACAGGAGAAGGAGAAATCACCAGCAATACCTGGTACTTGACCGATGCCATCCTGGCCGTGGCTAGCTAGGCCTGCCCTGCAAAACCAGATTAACTTGTACGTGTAGAACACGCTGCTGCCACATTTACAATCGCAAACTCTGAGTATGTTGTAATATACTGAAGCTGGAACATTAGAAAATGTTAATAGCTTGGTCAGTGCATTAATTTGTTCCAAAAAGACCATTTTCACTAATTGACCTGGAAGTACTGATCATGGTAATGGCAGGATTTGTTCGGTTTTAATTAGGAAGTACTGATGTTCGCAGACCTGTGCTGGAAGGCACTTCCTGTCTCAGTGATGAATGGGGAGGAGGTGACAGGAAAGACAGATGGTGAAACTCTGAGTCTAATAATAGGTCTGGAGTAAAAGGTTCCTGAGTGTCCAATGACAGTGACATACAGCCGTCGTCTGGACGCGCGATGGAGGCAGCCGCTGCTCGTACATGTTCCTGAGCAGCCAGCTCCACTGGACCGCTGCGGTGTTGCAAGCCTGTCAGGGCTTTCAAATGCCACGGTCTGGTCTGCACGCTGCAAAATTCCTAACAGGGTCTTGGTTCTGCAGAGACTTAAAGCCAGCCTCCAGCTCTGCTAAAGAGCAAAACAGGGTGCCGTCCCTCAAAGTGCACTTTCTTGGCTGCTACTTGGGCAAATTAATTGTGTAGCGGCGATGCTCTGCCGGGTGGTGACAGGCTCAGGCGCTGCGTGCTTTTCCCCTGCGCGGATGGGGAGTTACACTCGTGCTGCAGTCAGTGGAGGCGAGCAGCTCGCCTTCTCTTGTTGAGCTATGGCTCTTTGACATCCCACCTGCGCAGAAATGCTGTCATACGCTCAACAGCTGCTGCATGCCGTCTCAGGAGCACGGAAACGGTGCCAGAAGACAGAGGTAACTGCCTTAACTCCAGCCTGATTTGAGGTGCTCAGGATCCCTCTGTAGTTCTAAGTAATCCTTCAGCTCCTCTGGCACTGCTGCGCTAGTAAGCGGGGTGATCTCCTATGTTTTCCTCCACCACTGGGTAATCTGGTGCTTCTGTTTATTGATGGGGATGGTAAAATTCAAAAAAATTTTCCTTTTATAAAGCGGGGGTAAAACCAGATGAGAGTGATGCAGCTGTTAGTTATCAACCTCACCTGTAGCACAGCTAATACTGATTTTGACTTGTAAGGGACTAAGGGTAAGACGAAGATCGTATGCAGCTGGTACACCGGCTTTCTGAGGTCTTAATGCATTGAAGAGGTCAGTGAGAAGGTAGGGCATGAGATCGGAGCAGCAGCCTGTATATTGTATTTAAAGTAACTCTAGGTTCTTGGGAGACAAAATATCAGGGGGAGGTGATACGGTCTCTGATGCAGGAGTTCTGAAGTGGTGGGTGAGACTGCTGCAATCTCGCTTTGCTGCTCTGGGATCAGTAATTACAGTTCTGCCTGTGCTAACTCCCATACTAAATATGTCACTTTTTCCTTTAGGCAAAATGCCTTGCATCCGGATCAAAAATTCGCAAAGGTAGGCCCGGAAGTTGTGCTCCTGTTTACCCTCAGGTGCAGAGCTGCTTGAAGAAGCTTTGTTTAGAATTTGAAAATCCATCTGAAATGTCAGCAATCCAAAATATGCCAACTGTTAAGGCAGTTTCTCTTGAATGGGTTTTGTAACTCCTTGTCTGAGTCTAGCCGCAACCTCCTAATACACTGAGGATGTTACGCCTTTCATTTCAGGCAGTGTTTTTAAAATCCCACAAACCGTTTGCAGCACAGCTCCCAGAATCCTGAGGCACCTGAGAGCTGTGCTGCTGGCACCCCGCGTTGAATCCATGGGCTCAAATGAAGTTTCGAAGAATAATGCATCCTGCAGAGGAGAGCGTGTTCCTCCCAGCCCACTCACTTCTGTTCCGCTGAAATGTGCTGCTGAGGCACCAGTCTAGGGATAACGCTTCCGAGGTGGGGGGAGGGGAACAGGTTCTCATCTGCAGTTAGACAAGAGCCAATTGTGGTGCTGAGATCGGCACCAGTGACGTCAGATAATTTGTGACTTGTTTGACTTCGCTCGTTGGAGGGCGAACGCTCAGTAGTACCTCGGAGCACACTCCAGCCTGGGTTCTGTGTGTGACGCTTGGAAGATTATTTTCCAGTTTGGAGGGGAAGGTGGTGAAAAAAAGGCTCGAAAAGCTGTCGGGTAAGGCAGATCATCTGCTGCGAGCTTGGAGCTCTCTATTGTGGCACACTCCGAACTCTGCCTGGGGACTCGTGGTGACAGCTGAACCGTTTGTCGCTGTTCAGCGCTTTGCCGTGAGAGCTCAGGACCTACGCACCAGTCTGAGTTTTATCTAGGGCCCTGAACATGGCCTTGCTTTCAGAAGTGCTAAGCATTTGGCAGCATTTACGTGGAAAAAAATGATCCTGTACTTAAATAGCTACGTTAGTGATGTAACAGCACATTTGATGCAAGCTCAGGATGAGGCTCGAGGAGCTAACTGGTGAGGGCAGCTGGACTCAGCCTTGCTGGAGGATGAGCTTAAAATTTCTTTGGAGAAAATAGCATTGGGTGCCGGGATCACAAGAAAACAGAACGCCTCGCCCTTTGGAGGCAGTAAGGGAGGCACGAGAGGTTTGGTTTCAGGGTCAGGCAGGCGCCCTGCGGGAACACCTTGGTGTTGACTTGTCTCTTAACCAGGTCTGTACTCAGATTTCCAGGCTGGGCGCAACGTTACCACTTGCGAATTGAACGCAGCCTGCGAGACAGCAGGGATTGGTAGCGTCTTCTCACAGCCTGTCTCTGAAAACCTTTTCCCTGAATGCACTGCTGAGGCTTTGTCTGCTCCCTTAACATACATTATGCCTCTATAGGAAGCGTGGCTGCTGTTTGCCCTCCTCAGGGACCAGGTGAAGGCCTGATGCTGCTCTTTAGTAGTGTTTTCGTGCCAGGCTTGGCTATGCAGCATGCTGGTTTGTCTCCAGCAGCTCTTACTGCTTAAACTTAACCATCCTGGCCTGAGCCATTCTGCACCCTGGGCTGCTGTGTTAAGGTGAAGGGCGAAGAAGGTGCTGAGCTCTGTGCTTGTGCAACTGCTGCTGCAATTTGTTTCTTATAAACTCATCTCTCGTGCTTGGCGGTGTGTTATGTCGAGGATGCATGACGGTTTTTAGGGTTCGAGTCAGAATTGCAGGCTTTGGGTTAGGCTGTTGGCTGATACGACTGAGTAGACGTTAAAGATGCAAGGGGCTTAGCTGGATGGTCCAAGGTGGAAATGGCCCACAGCTGGGCTGCCCCTAGGGTTTGGTCACCCTGCTGAATGCTCTGAAGGCGAGGGCTGTTATAGATTACCCAAAGAGGTGTTTTGGCTGTGCTTAGCCATCACGTAGCATTCACAGGTGTCAGAAGTGCTGGTGAGCTCCGTAGCCCAATTCTGTTAGGGAATGAATGAGTAAGAGGAGAATTGGGTCAGGGTGACTTCTAACCGGCTTGCTTTCCAGCAGGAAAATTGAAGCCCCCTTTTCTGAAGGTTGAAGACCAGAGCAGGTAAATGAGGTCTTTCTAAATATCATACCTTAAAACCTCAGGGGCTCCCAGGGAGGGAGGGAATCCTTTACTGGTTTTACTTGCTGTGAATGTGCTGTCCACAAGGCAGAGCGTGGCTTCTCTGAAGACCCTGTTACACACTGGGAAGCTGACCCTCTCCTAGAGGGAGGCAAATGGAGTTTAGAGACACAGTGTAGGTGGCTCGTATGTCGGGGGGGAAGAGAGGTGTTAAACGAGACCTGACAACAGAGTTTACTTTCTTGCTCGGGTTCTATTTGTGATCCTCAGCATGTCACTTAATCTGCTTGAGCCCTCTGAAATGAGGGAAGAGATTGAAGCGCACGAGGTCAGGGCCTGTAACTTGATTACAGCATCCAGCACAAGGGGATCTGATCTCTGGTGTTTCTAACAACTCTGTAACTCTAACAGTATCCAGAGTGCTAATTAATTATTCTGAATACAACATTTAAGGCAGCTGCAGAGTCAAATACTAGGTTTTACATGCTGCATGCAATACAGTGTGAAGAGAAGTGGTGTCTAGGAACAAAAACCTTCCCATGCTGCTGTGTAGCTGAAAATACTGTGCTGGCTGATGTGCCTCGGGGGCAAAAAGCAGGTTTTTACCTGAGCATGCAAGCCTGCCTTCTGGCCAAAACATCCACCCCCATCAGTGCCGTTCCTGGGAGTCAGGTTTAGTACTTCAGTGAGAAATGGGAAATCTCTGGAACAGCCAAGTGAAAGGACGGTGATGGCCAGCATCCCATTGTAAATGAGAGGGTGCCTTGAGCCCCTCTGCGTGAGGGACCGCTCTCTAACCATGCTATCGCTGCCAGAAATCTGATGTCCTAATCTGCTGCTTTCAGGCAATTCCGACCCTTCCATCACCAGTTCAAAAGCTTTCCTGGTCTGAACTTCCAGGCACCCAAAAGCTGCAGCCCATTTGAGCCTCTGAAAAGCCTCTCGAATTCTTGTGGAGCCAGGTAGGTTGTAGCTCCTTCTGTGCGAGTTTTTAACCCAACTCCCCTGCTAACTGCTGCCCTGCTGGTTCCTGGGATCCAGAGAACAACTTGCTGTCTGGATGCGGGTGAAGGTAGCCCTGTTCTGGGTTAAACAGCTGTAGCTCCAAGGCAGCACCGCCTCCCCGGCCCTTACGCAGGCAGCGTAAGCAACCTGCGGATGCTGAAGTGAGGGCAGGGAAGATCTTTGGTGTTGCCTTGTAGGGATGCGGAAGGCTGCCCGATGCTCAGCGACAGGGGTAAGAGCCCCCGATCCACACCGATCACCGTGCCGAAGAAAAAGAGGGGATTTTGTGAGTGCTGCCAAGAGACCTTTGAAGAGCTGCAGAAGGTAAAGGTTCCCCTGGGGCCTGGTTCATTGCCAAAGTTACAGTGGCCGCTCAGCAGCTTCGTTAATCGTGACGTGCCTGTTATCAGTACGAGCCCTTTGGGAAGGAAGGCAGATGGCTGTCCCTGCAGCCTTTGTGGTAGCAAGTAGGATCAGCTTTGTACATGAAAGTCGTAGCGTACCTGTGCTGTGGGCAAGCGGTGGGTTTGGAGATTGGAGTGTGACATGCTCATTGCTGGGGCTAGGAGAGCCTCAAGGATCATTCTGTTACCCCATCGGTAAGGTGGGAGGCCTTTTCCGGAGGAGTTTGGGGGCACAGGCTGATTAAAAAGGTGGGCATAGCTGTTGTTTTTTTATCTCCTGGAGGATGTCAAACAACGTGGCTTTTGGAGCCCAGCATTTGGTGATAGTACATGCTCGGAGTCTGCATTTTTCCTAGCGCTGCTGGGGAAAGCTGTAGGCTGCTGTGAGATATAGACACAACCTCCTCAGCAGCAGGTGTCTATGGGAACAGAATACTCGCTGTAAATGACTGGGGGTAACAGCGTTGCCTACGTTTCCCAAATCTGCTTCCAAACAACAGCTCTATCTGGTGAAAAGGCTGCTTGCCTTGTGGGAAGCGGCTGTTATTGCAAATTTCCCTCCTGCAAAAGGGTGAGTGTTGCTAAAAGGGCCTCTGCCACCTTCCAGCACCTCCAGAGCCCCCAGCACAAGCGGTTTGCACTGGACGACTCGCAGTACGCCCCTGTGGATCGTGTCATCTCACAGCTCACCAACAACTTTGTGGAGCGGTCAGCCAAGTAAGTCTTTGGGAATCGGGTTAGTCCTGGAGGCGACAAGCAGCATGGTGCCGCATGGCAAACGCATGGGGACAGGGCCCGAGTCTCTGTGCTGCTGTGGTACTGGTCCCTAGCTCTTGCCCTGTGCCAGGGAATTGGAAGCGTTCCATAGCAAGGAGCAGAGGGCCGTGGCTGACCGCGGGACCAACCTGGAACCTGCCAGGAAAGGTTTAGCCGAGCTGTGAGAGATGTTCTTGCATTTCTGTGGCTTCTCTGCTTCAGGGAACTCCCTGTGGACTTCTAGTGTCTCTTAAACTAGACAGGACAGCTGAGCCCATCTCTTCTGTCCCCGTGTCTGATGCTGCTCTGTAGCACGCCTGGGCCCTGGGCTGTTGAGAAGCCTGAGAGATCCCTCGTGCTGCCAGTCTCCTCTGCCAGCAGCAGCATCACCGATTGCTGAGCCTCACCAGTCTAAAATCTCTTACTGCCTCCTGAACAAGGGCTTCAGACACCCTGCGCAGCAAAAAAAAATGCTTCATCTTGCTGCGGGGAGAGTGTTGCTAGGCCTAGAGAGGGTGAGCATTAACTGATGGTTCTTCTCAGGGTGCCGCAGTCCTGCCTGACAGATGAACACTTGGTGCCTCGAGCACAAGTTTCTGGAGGAACTGAGAAGCTGACAGCAGAGCTGGGAAAGGAAAGGGAGCAGCCTGAGCAGGTTACTGCGGAACTGTTAATTGATACGGAGCGTGATCATGGCCTGAAGACCAAGGAATGCTCCCCTTGCCTGCCCAGGGACGGGGTCTGTAATCCCAGAGAAGGAGGGGGGGTGTCAAAGAACTGCTCTCTGGGGCTGCCTGTCGGAACAGGACTCGCCGGAGGCATCTGTGCTGCGCGTGGCACCACGGAGGAGTCTGCGGTGGGGGATGCAGATTTGGGCTTGGCTCCTGACCTGCACTGGGGGACTTGCGTAGTGGCTGCTCATGTCAGAGAGGCAATTGCTTCTTCATGTGATCTTGATAAACAGCAAATGCTTGGGTCTGTCAGCCATCTTCCACAAGCACTGCCTGCCTCCATGAAACGCCAGCTCTCTTCCCGACAGAGCACCCAGGTGGGAAAGAAGCCCAGGCTGGAGCTGGGTGGTGGCCTCTCCCGGTATAAGCAGACAAACCCAGGGGATGGTGCGATGGGTGTGCGGGGTGCAGGACAGGCATCCGAGCCAGGCTTGCCCGGTGTGGTGGAAGCTGGCAGCTTACCCCTCAGCACAAAGCTCTCCAACAGAGCTCATAGCTCCCTCAGTTTGGACCCATGCCCATGCAGCAACCCTGCGGACCCTGCCTCACGGCCGGGTTCCCTTGAAGCTACCTCTGTGGGTTTTGATCCCACAGAGGCTGCCGCAGCGAGCACTGTCAGCGAGCGTGGCTGGAGCAGAGCGAACGTGAGTCCCCGAGGGAAGCGGCTCAGAGGGGACAATGAAAACGTGCCCAGAAATGTGAATGGTCCTGATCTGGAGAGCACAATGAGCAGGAGCAGCTGTCCTGCTGGCCACTTGCCCTCTCCAAAACTGCCTGTGGCTGAAGCCAGATGTTGCTGCTCACTCTGTGTCAGAGCAGCAGAAAAAATAGCGCCTGAGCTACCTGACCTCCCAGGCCACAGCGAAGAGCAGGCTCTGTACCCTGGGCTACTCCGGCCTCTTCCACATAACGCACAGGCCGATCGCGACTTCAGCAGAAGTTCTTCCGAGTCAGACTGGGATGTCCAGCTGCTCTCCACACTAACAGGTGTCCAGGATGGCAGAATTCAGTCTGTGGACAGGGACCTGCTCCAAAGGACGCATGTCAGTGTGAGGGACAGTGGGTATGAGTCTCAGCTCTGCTCGGTCCTGAAGCAGAAATCGGAGCTTGCCTAGGCAGGCAAAGAGGACGAGACCTGCCGGAACTGCTGCATGGAGACCAAAGGAGCCTCTTTCCCTGTATTCGAGAGCTTTTTTGGCAGCTGGACTAGTTAAAACCTCCTGGCTGTTCTCTGGGCCCTTAGTGGGAGCTGTGAAGAGGCTGGAATGGGATTTACTGAGCCACCCTCCTGGGGAGGAGCGGGGGGTACAGCTGAGAGCTGGAGCAAGGACCGGCGGCTGCGTGGTGGTCTCCAGCCACCGCAGCTGCCTGGCAGCGCTCCTGTGGGGAACTGATGGGGGTTGTGGTGGCTTCACCAGCCCCAGCTCTGGTAGGGGCTGGGATCTTCAGTTGTCCCTGCTGGTAAGGCTTAGAGCCCGTAGCTTCCTTTAAACTCCTTGCTGGGCTGCTATCACGATGGTCTTTCTCTGGAAGTTTCTCTTCAGCAGGACTCTGCTCTTTGCCCCTCCGCACTGATTGCGGGGCCTGTTCCTCCTCTCACCCAGTCCTTGGAGGTGCAGAGACAGCGGAGAGGAGGGCCCCGGGGGAGGGATCTGTGTTCTTCGCGTGGTTCGGGGTTTCGTTGGATGTCTTTGGAGTATTTACAGATGGTTGTAACTGGTACTGAGTTGGGGCGTTTTTAGCAAACTTTTAAACTTTGAAATAAAATGGAAGATGAGATCCTGCTCTGCTGTACGTGGGGTAAGGCTCGGCTGGTGGCCTAAGCACAGCGAACTCGAAATGGCATGAGACGTGCATTGATAGAGGCTGGGTGCTGCCTGGACAGAAGCCTTACTGGAGAGGAGCTGGGGGTGATGGGCACCGGGCTGAATACGGGGCAGCGGTGGCTCGGGTCACAGAACATCACCTCACCCCGTGCGTGGTTTGCCCTGGGAGGGTGGTCGGCGGGCTGCAGCAAGCTGTTGTACCCAGCGTGTGGATGGCCGCGTGTGGATGGACCAGGTAGAGAGGGACATGGAGAAACTGGAGAGCAGGCGGTGGAGGCTGTTGACCTCGCCTGGACACAGGGCCAAGGAGAGGAGGTCGGAGCTGGGCTGGGTTTGTGTTGCCAAGGGGAGGCTGAGGGGTGGCTAAAAGCAGCCGGTGACTTCTTGAAGGTTGATTCCAAGTAGGATGGAGCCAACCTTCCAGTGGTGCCAGGTGGCCCAAGCTGGGGCTTCCATGGTGCAGACTGGGAAAAGGAAAGGCTCCTGGCCCAGGAGGTGGGGTCAGCCCTGGGCTGGGCACCCAGAGCCACGGGGTCTGTCTGTCTGTGGAGATTTGCAAGCCCTGAGTGCCAGACAGCCCTCTTCCTTGGCTCAAGGCTTCAAGTGAAGCCCTGAGCAGCTGGAGAAGGTGGCCCTGCTGTGAGCAGGAGGGTGGCGAGAGCCTTCAGAGGTTCTTCCTGAGCTAAAGCATTCTCCAGTGCAACTGCCGACCTCTGGCTGCTCTTTAGCTGATGCTGCACAGGTTAGGAAGGGCTGAGCAAAGCTGCCGCAGGAGCGGAACCACAGCAGGGATGGGGTTCTGCTGTGGACGTGTCCCTGTAGCTGCTTGCTGCCCCAGCTGAGGGATAATGCCTGGAAGAGAGGTAGAAACAGGCTTGGCGCACCAAGTGGCCACCGTGGTGGTGTGCTCAGTCTCCTGGAGGGAGCACCCAGCTCTGTGCCCCTCGCACAGCAAAGAGGGGGGACCTGGCCTGCAGGGTGAGCGGGAGAGGGTCCCTCCGGCCCTTGTGGTGGGTGTCACCAGAGGTCAAGGTGGTCAGTTGCCCCTGGGGACTGGGTTACCTCATGGCGTTCCTCCAGGGAGGAGGCAGCAAGCTTCCCTGGGGCATGAGTGGAGATGGCGTTGGGAGATCAGTGGGGTTGTGCTGCACCAAGCTTGGCCCTTGCGCCGAGGGCAAAGGGAGCCGATGGCTGCCTGCCCCCACCTGGTGTTGCCCAGTGACCTACATCATGGGGGTCCCTGCTCTTGGGGCCTGTAGGAGCTGCTTTGGGCACCCTTGGGGACCATTCAGGCGTTGGGCCAGATGCTGGAGGTATGCTTGCTACCACCTGATGTAGACCCTCTCCTGTCCCCTTTGTCACCGTGGTCCTGAGGCCCACCAGGAGAGGGCTGGGAGAGGCTGGTGACCTTGCAGCCCTCCCCGCAGTGCAGAGCAGTTGCTGGATCAGCTCAGCTGCGCTCGGTGCCGCAGGTTCCTCATTTGGGTCCAATTATTACATGGAGGAGGATGAAGGCCTGAGGGCTGCAGGTCACGGCTTCGAAGCCCTGCCTGCCCTGTTCCGAGCTTCGCAGGAGTGCGGTGTGGGGCTGAGCCGGGCAAGGTCTGCCCTGGAAGTGCCGCTCGGCAGCCGGGAGCTGCCGCAGCGTGGCCAAGGAGACAACGTTTCCCGGAGCCTGTTCCCCCGTGCAGCTGTCTGACAAAGCCAGCGTGGGAGACGCGTCCCCACGCGTGCCAGCGCCTGTGCACGCGGGGTTGGATGTGAGCCCCCCAGCCTGAGCGTGACCCCTCTCGGCTAAAACCAGGCTGAGATGATCCTGCCCCGCTCTGTGGGCCCCGCCGTGACTCGCTGAAACGCTCAACAGCCTTGCCGGCAAGGCGAGCCCCGCGCTTCGGGGGGTGGCTTTGGGGTGCAGAGCTGCCCCTGGGTCCCCAAAGGCTTTTGTCACCAGTGAGTCCTGCGGAGAGAAGAGAGCGGGTGCGGGGGGGCTGGAGGAAGGAGGGGGTTCCATGGGGTGGGGGGAAGGAGCCCTGTGCAGAGGGGTTTCGTGCTGGCCTGCGCAAGGAATCCTGTCCCTGGGTTCTTCGCGGCCGTGGGAGTTGCTGGGAGGAGGAGGTGGGGTACCCCCCCCCTCCCCGGCTCCTGGCTGCCCTGGGAGGGGCTGGAGCCTGATCCGAGGTGGCACGGGAGGAGTTGAGCCGGGGTGGTAACACAAAATGGGTCAGAACGGTTTAAAGGTGGGGTGAGTCGTCCTGGAGGAGGAGGAGGAGGGATGTGAAGTGGGGGGTCAGGACCCTCAGCTTGGTCTTTTGGGGGCTCTGGGCCCTTCCCGGGGCGGCCGGCCTCTGGGATGAGCTGGGGACACCGAAGTGCCTCAGCTCCCCCACCGCTCCGAGGCACCGTGGTGGCCGAGCCGTGCCCCTGGTCACAGGCGGCAGGGGCTGCCCCTCGCCCTCCGTGGGGACGCCCAGCACCCCCC
>VZSC01011130.1:0-12156 GCA_013398225.1 Steatornis caripensis
CC
Source organism: Steatornis caripensis (assembly GCA_013398225.1). Taxonomy (NCBI): domain Eukaryota; kingdom Metazoa; phylum Chordata; class Aves; order Caprimulgiformes; family Steatornithidae; genus Steatornis; species Steatornis caripensis. Next base: position 3 of record VZSC01011130.1, read on the forward strand.
CACCCAGCTCCCGCCGGTTCCCGCAGCGCTTCCAGTCCCGTCCCCCCCGCCCCGGCCTGGGCTGCGCTTTGTCTCAGGGAGGTGTGCGGTCCCCCCGGATCAAACGGCCCCTGCCGACAGCCCCTCCGTCCGGTGGCGAACACCGCGCGGGGAACAAGAGCAGCTCTCGGCTGCTGAAACGCCTCGGCGTTGCTCAGGTCTGCGGGGCTTGCCGGTCCCACGCAGAATTAGAGCGAAACAAACACACGCTGTCCCCACTTTTTTTTTTTTAACAACGACAATTACGGCGTAAAATATGACTGGGCTGTCTAATGAAAAAAGGCTGCTGCGTTTTATTTGTTCCCGTTTACGGTTCGAGATTTCATCTACACAGTTGTATTTCTCGCTTCAAATAAACCGCTTTGAAACCGTCTTCCCTTAATTAATTTAATGTATTTTCTCCGTGCAGCTGGCAGCCTTAGGTGTCTATCAGATTGCCATTTTCCAGTAGGCTTGTTTGGAAAGCGAATAAGAAAACAAACAGTATCTTCTTCTAAACAGGTTCGTTCCCCTTCCTCTCTGCGCACCGCTCCCGAGACACTTTGGGAAGAGCAGAAAACGCTGGTTTTAACCGAAGTCAAATCGAGGAGAAGCTGTTATTACAATATCAAAGCGAACGGAGACGTTACAAAATTGGTGGAGTTACACCACCATCTGTCGTTAAGCTTCGGGACTACAAAAGTTCAGACGTATAATAAATCTTCACGAGAGCTGGCAACTTTCTGTTTTCTCTTTCGCCTAGAAATCTTCTCCCCGTGACAGAGTGGGTTTCCCCGCGGGGCTGAGCCTCCAGAGCGATGGGCAGCAGCTTGCTGGTACCCTTCCCAAACTCGTCTGTCCTCTGTCCCTTGCCTCTCTGCACCCTGCGAGGCGGAAGTGTTCATTCCCGCACCTGATGGCCCCAAGCTGTTGCTTTTCACAATGCGCAGGAACCCACGTTTCACAGTACTTCTTGGCCTCAGGAGGCCATTATGTATTCATAAAAGGCAAAAGCAAAGTCTAAATTAAAAAAAAAAAAGGAAAACACACACACAAAAAAACCCCAAACGCAGCAAAATCAAACCACAATTAAAAAAAAATCAAAACCCAGATCTCTCCTCTCTTCAGTTGTAGGATTCAATCGATTCTATTTTGTATACCTGTCCTTTTGCAATGCTGCACCCTGGAAAGGAATATACAGAAAACGCATCTTGGAATAATGTCTGGGAGGAAGCTCTGATGTCCTAATGCGGCTTCTGTTTGCTCTTAAAATTTCAAGAGCCGTAAACAAATCCTTAGCGGAAGCATGAAGTGGTTTTATATTCCCCAATGTAAAGATAGTATGCTTTGTAAGATTGTCCATGTGAGAGCTCCCATCAGACTTCAGCTCTTTCTAAATTCTTCAGTTAAAAGGCTTGCAAACTCCCATTTGCCGTGCTTACCCAAGAAGCACGAAGGAAGGTCCGTTGCGAGTTTCCGGATGCTGGTGTTCCCTGTGTTTCAGAGGCCAATTGCTACTCAGCATGAGGAACGTGCAGGCAGCGATCCTTCCAGAACCCTGCGATGAAAACCGTCAAGTTTGTCCTTATTTTGTCACAGTTCCCATTTTCAGGCAGGTCTGGTTTTCTAAGTATTGATCCAAATGGGTTGCTGTATGGAGTGCTTATCATTAAAAGCCAACTTTCGCATTGTTTTTTCTTCCACTGTGAAATGCACGGCTTTTTTGCCTGTCTTCAGCCTGACATTTTGCAAGTGCTCGCAGTCCTTACACTGTAATTAGCACTAGGCATTTTCCAGTACTACTGTGAGGTGAAGATGGCAGTTTAACACGCTCATACAGATCCTGTTTCCCAATCTGATGCCTCTTCCCAGAGAAACTCCGTTTCCTATCTCCTACCAGTAGCTGTTGATACTCAGAGGGAAGTTTCCACTTTTAGCTTGTTGACATGTCAAAAGAAACTCATTTCCTCTGAAGCTTTATGTCAGCTCTCCAGACTGTCTCATAAAATGTTGGGTTATCCTGCAGGCAATAAACACTTCCAGCATTCCTTTGTCTAACCTGTTATTTTAATGTTACTCCAAAAAAAATAACAATTTCATTTTCTACCTTCTCTATAGTTAACTAAGCTGTTATAACTAACTAAGCTCTTCGAATCGACATTAAAAGCTAAGGTTTCCGAATTGGTGAGAAAGGTGTTTAACATTCATCTGACTGAAATAAATCCTGTGACACTGTCTCTGCTTTGAGAACAGTTAGGCTGTTACAACCAATAACTGATTCAGGAATGTTGGTAAAAAAACTTACGTCCAGGAATTTGCCGATCATTTCAGAGTTTGCACTGCCTACAGTTTTGTATATGTTTGGGTGTCATTTCAGTTTTAATTTATTCCATGGGCAATCTAGCAGCAACCAAATGGAAAAAAAAAAAAAACCAAACGTAATTAAGAGTTGCTGGTGAAAAGAAAACCAAAGCCTGGTGCTCCAAGTTGTCTTGCTCGAGTTGGAATGAATGCTGCCCTGAACAGTACTGACCAAAATGGAAGGATTACACTGTGCCAATCTGATTTCTTTAATATGGAGGGGGGGGAATCTCTGCAAATCTTCATCTCAATTTCTGTATTGGAAAAACATGGCAGAATTTTCGACATTATATTTGGCACCTGCATATAAGGATGACCTGTAGAATCTTTCTGGATTCTTTTTCTATTTTGTGTGGCCATGCTTGGAGACATATGCCATGCTGGTATTTCAGGTCCTGGTCCCCATCTGTTAGTTGCTTGTATGGAAGTCTTATTTAGCCGAAGGTGAGGAAAGTTTTAAGACTGCTAAACCTCTTGGTGAGTTTCCAAAGCATAACCCGGGGAGCAGTATCACAAACATCCATAACCAAGTAACTACCCGAGTCCCATGAACAGCCCATAGCTTCTGGGAAGTTTGGTGTCTGCCCCGTAAGGTGGTGCTAAAATTTCAGCACCTCAGTCTAAGACTGCAATCTTCCAAATCCTTGTTTAGTTCCCAAGCAGTTAACATTGATAAGGTCCCAGTAAAATTCCTTAGGCTCTTAAGATACCACTTCTGAAAATACTCAAAATAACAACTGTCACAGATGGGCTGAAAAGCTTGGTGAATTCCCCGAGCCAAACCAAACTCCCAAACTAGGCGTCCTCCGTGCAACTGAGCATTAATTTGTAACTAGGTAAAATGCCCAGTCAGTCCTTAGAGCAGCAACTGACCCAAGCCTCCCTGTTCCTCGGCTAGCATCCCAGCCACTGGGCTGTGTAACCACACTTCTCCTGCTACTCCAACCAGTCTTTGACCTCTGTTCTGCAAAGTGACACTGCGGCCCCATGCCAGACCTACCAAAACCAAGTGCTTAGGTCATGGTCCTGGGAGGTGACTGCTGGCTGACGCCCAACGGTGGGTCCAGGAGCCAATTAGAATAGCTTAATAATTTAGTTATCATATAAAAAGAAGACAATTCCCCTTTGCTGTCAACCATGTCAAACCATTGGTGAGAACACCTGCTGGTTTTATGAAACAGATCACATAAGCATAATCTCTAAAAGAGGCTCCAGGGCTCGGAATGGCAAAAAAGCAGGGCTTGGCAACCTGGAGAAGGGCAGCAGTTACGGCAACATCGTCTCTTCAGCCTTTCCTGCAATTGCCTTGAGCACGCAGATCACTGGCTGCTGTGCATTTCGCTCCGAGGTTCCCAGCTTCCCTGCCCTGACATGCAGGCAGCCCAGATAGCCATCTCGAGGATTCCACGTAGGGGCCAGGTAAGTCAAAAAGCAAGCTCAGCAGTGAAAACATAGTCCTGACTGTAAAACAATGAGTCTTCACAAGTTCCACCCAGGTCTAAAGTCCAACCTTTCCTTTTCTATCTTGTGCTCATTTATTCGCATATTTCCCCTTCTTGATTTCCTCAGAGCAGAACTTAAGACACAGGGACTTGCAGAAATTTTTCAGTAAGTCTGACAGAAATCTTCCTGGCATGCAGATTTTTCTTTCATTTGTTCTGTTGCTTGCTCCTCTCCAGCTGTAGTTCTTCCTCACTTCTCAGCAGAAGGTTTTATAGAAGCATCTCTGCCACAAGCAGAGCGAGAAGCAGCACCTCCAGATGAACTGCTCCAGCCTCACTCAGAGCAAACAAGATGCGTGGGTTAGTAAAGGAGTAGTACATGAGCGGGCTTCTTGTGGTAAGGCTGCACAAGGCCTCTGACAGACTTGCCCCATGAAGTCTTCACAGGGCACACATGAGTTACCCGTGAATTATGGTTTACTCTCCCAGAGCAGAAATTCTTCTACCAGAACCTGAAATTTGTGGAGGGAACAAGCAAGAGTCTGCTTCGCAGAAGAAAACTGAACCGATTCTGTTCTCTTCCACCCTAAATGCCGTTTTCAACACTGATGTTAAACTATGACTTTGTAATAGCAAAAGAGCATACAGTTATTTTCTAGCTCTTTCTTCTTAAGTAAAAAGTGCTTACATTTAGGGAAATACATTTAGTAACCAAACAACAATTGCAGCTTCCCTTTTAGTGCCACAGACACAAGGACCACATTAAAGATGCAAAATTACGTTCAGTTTCATGACGTTTACACATCTGTAACAACATTCCAGCCATTTTGTCAGTATTTAGGTTTAGGGGACGGAGCTGTCTTTTTAGAAACCATTTCTATGTCATCCACACAAATTAGCATGTATTAAGTAGTCATCTTTCTGTCCACAAGCACTTGTGTAGAATTTGGTTTGGGAAGTAAATTGAAAGCAGACTGTGGATGTTAACAATGTGGTTAGGTACAGGAGTTTTACGCTAGTCGAACACTAAATAAACAAGCCTCTTTTTTAGGTTTATTTAAGAGGACTGCAGGGACACAACCTCAGAATATGTATTTTTAAAGCAATTGACATCCTGCCTTGTAGATATGAATTACGGATTTCTGTGATACAGGAGTAGCAAAGTATGTTGTTTTCCAAATTTGTACAAAACTACAATCAAATAAACGATAAAATACTACTTGCTTCCTCAGCATATCACTTGTCACTTCCCTTCAACAGCAAAACCTGCTTTTTTTATTGCTGCAGCTGCACAGCCAATACAGCTACGAGGAGAATCAGAGAAATTTAGGATCACGCACCATCATCACAAGTGGATATCATAGTGCTGCACTTTAGTCTGTCAGTTATTTTACTCATTGTGCAAGAAGCAAAGCAGTAGGCAAGGATAAGTGACTCAGAAAACCAGCATTTTTTAGAACAAACGATTTCTAAAGAAAAGAAGTACTATCTGTAGCCATGGACATTTGTATGAAGGCAAACAGTTTAACAATTTAACCCAGTTATGAAAAAAAAAAATTTAAAAGAAATTATTTTTATTTACACAGTCTAATTTTTGGTGTTAGACATCATTTCTTTGCATTGTAGCAAACTGCAACTGCACCCAAATCCTTTTAGTAATTCACAGTTCCTGATTGCAGCTGAAGGCTGGAAGTGTGCTAGCTCCTGTGGTCCATATTCCCAAGAATGAGGCAGCAGCTGAAGCTTAATCCAATATTTTGAACGCATGTTCCAGAGTCAGCTGCTTGAACCATACGCACCTTCCTACCCCAGTCCAACCATCCAGCAATTTTGTGTGCATTTGCTGGAGTGCTTTGTTCCTAAAACTTGGCAGAGAGTATCTTAGCTGTAGGAGAGAGGTTGACATTTTCTCATCAAGGGAACGATCCTCCCATCCATGAGTGTCCTTTATGTGTCAGACTTTGAAAAGAAGTCACCATTTTAGGAACTAAAACGTGTGGCCAGTGGCCATGCTAAAGAAGGCAGCACCTTTTAGATTATCAAAGGGTACATCTGAATCTTGAAAATCTGTTCTTTAAAGAACTTAAATGGATGCTGACTTCTTAAAAATTTCTTCTGGTTAGAGGTACTACACACATAAAATTCTGGCATTCTTCATTGAAAATCTATCACTGCAGCACCTTGCTGCACTACGTGGATGCACAGAAAACCTTTATTTTGGACCTACTCCAAATCCATGCAGAAGAAGGGAAAAGCAGGAAGCGCCCATTTGAAGAATTACCTGTACTGCACATATGTCTGCATACTTCTTACAGTAATTTATTGAATTTAATATAACAGGTGAACTGGTGCTACTTGCTGTAATAAAGGTTTAAGAGGGATTATTCTAGGAGATATCTGCTAGTTTATTCATGGATTTTAATGGGGGCTGGTCTCGGCCTAATACAAGCATTACCTGAAAGCTTACCTGATGCAAGCACTACTTAAAATCTACAGAAAGATTGCTGGTTTCACTGCAACTATGACCAGCTAACTACAAAGTATATGGAGAGAAATAAAAATAAGTATAATAGTCCTTAATAAATAAGAACGGTAAATCAGCAAGGTACCTCTTGTATTCTTTATACTGATACAAAATTCAATTCATGTCATGTTCCAGCAGTCTGTGTTTGTGTACTGCAAACTACTTAAAATGTGTAACTACAGTCTAGAAATTGGGAAATAGTTTGGCATTTCAAAAAAACATAAAACCAAGGATTGTTTTTTTTTTTTTTTTTCTTCAGAATTAAGCTTTGGCTTCTTTTGGGACAGACAGGTTTGAAAGGACTTTAAATATCGTGGAGAAACTTTAAAATAGTAGGTAACCATCAAAACAACCCTGAACAGCTTGTGCAACGTCCTTAGCTAATAACTCCCTCTACCAACACTGATACCAATGGATATGTAAGCAATTATCCTATGATATTTCAGCATTGAATTAACCCTCATACCAGAACAGAAACACTCGTTTTAAATAAAATTCAGGTACTGATAGCAGAATAAAAGACCAAATTCTGTACTGTACGTAAGTGTCGGAAGCCTGAATGCTAAACACGAGAAATTGATACTCTTCATTTATGAAATGAGTTTGTTGGCCTGAAACCTGATGGGAATGCATATACAAGACTGGATTATTAAAATGAGTGTTGTAACCTCCTTCGGAAAAAAATAGAGCAGGTAAGCAGAAGTAAGATGGTAATCAAGCAATTTAATTTTAGGCACTTCCTTAGATACTTATTTTATGAGTGATGTGGTCTCTTTGGGTTTCTTAAACTGTTAGATGAGACACGAGATGCTTTGAATCCCCTTAGTGTCTTTCAGTTGAGTATAGGGAATGAGACAAAACTAGCCTTCAAAACTGAAGACTTATTTTGGCTAATACATGCTATAACTACCCCACTGACTAGGAGAATGGCATTGTCTGTTTCCACGTCATGACAAATTGCAAACAAACACCAACGCATGAGTGTCCTAATGGAGGAACAGGGGGTGTCTACTGCAGAACATAGAATCATCATTTGGCAGTAATTTAAGTATCTGTCATCTGTAGCAATGGAGGGAGAAAGATGATTGTTTTAAAATGAGGAAGTTCAGCCCAAGCTTAATAAAATGGGATTCAGCATTGCCATTTCTAAAAAGTGCAATAGAATTTAAAGGGAGGGTTACTCTTCTCAGTAACCAGTTTGTAACTCAGAGAGTCGCATCCACCACAAGATGGAATTAGGGGACAGTGTCGTGTAAGGAAAAGGTGATCACAGAATTAAAAATTCGAAGATAAAGCAGAATAATTTGATGGTAGCACATGATGAATAAACAGTTTTCAATTTTAGTGCAACAGAAGAGGACAATAAGCAGTGGTTACAAAAGCTAGAGATTTTAAAATAAATAGGCATAGATAATTGATATTCAAGAGTCTTAGAGGGATGAGGTTTTTGCTTTACTTTTAATATAGATTTCCAATAAATCTGCGAAAACAAAAGAACAGAAGAATGCAAAAGCTCTAACTGTATTTCTAAGTGGTAAACAGGACAGCGTGGATAGGCTTGTCAATCTCATATTAGTCCCAAACAATGAATGAAATACGTGCTAAAATGATACATGGGAAAACGGAATGCAAAACGTGCAGTGGATATTTGCTGGGAGGGGCTGAGGATGAGACAAAGGGCCTGTGTTGGAAAGAAGAAGCACTTCTAAAAACCCACTGGGATCACCACAAATAATCAACCGAACAAAATCCTTGCTCAGGCCTGAGAGCAAGGCTGTGATCTGAAGGAATGTACGTCTGCAGTTGTAGAGAGATGGTTAAAACCTGGAAAAGGCTAATGACAGACTAACAACAATTCAAACAAATGTAAAAGCATGTATCACAAGATCCACAAACCAACATGTTTTGATAATAGAGGGATCTTCACTGTAGCATGTAAGAGATTCCAAAGGATGGCATCTGCAGTGAGACAAATTCAGACTGGAGTGCAGAGGCACATTTTTAACAATAAGACTGTTCTGGACAGTAAGTCCATTCTGGAATAATTTCTTACATGCTGTCAGGGGTTCCCCTTCACAATTAAATTTTAAAGAAAGTGTGGATATTTTCCTATGAATACACTAAGATTAAAATAAAAATTAATTCAGGAAAATTTCATAGCCTGGGTGGTGTAGGTGTTCAGGCTCCACTGTCACAATAGCCAGGTCTGACTTTCTAATCTATGAGCAGTGTTGACAGTAGGATTGTCATCACCAGGTACTTACACCCCATGAAGATAAATGGGACCATCCATACCAGGCTGTTCTTTCAAGCAGTTTAAAAATTCAAGAACACTGCTGTATTGGATTGCATGTGGGAAGATCTATTCATAAACAGAAAGGAAATATTACTAAAGGAAATGTGTTATAACTATTAATATTTAAGAATTCTATTTCAATAGCAGTTAACACTCGCAAGTTGAGGACTCTGTTGTACCATGCACTGCAAAAAATCTATTTCAGTTAGTTTACAATGGATCTTGCAGCACAATTTGAAGACAATAGTAATTTGTAGCCAGGGAACAGACATAGCTATAGCTGTTGAGGGTACGCATCCTATTACTCTGAAGCACTGTTCCACTAATTAATGTGGCATGCATCACTTTATTACAGCACGGAAAAATTCTGGGTTTAAAGCTAAGCTGGATTCTGTCTTGTAATTATTCTTGATTTTTTATTTATGTGCTGAAGCAAGTGTGAAAACACAAGTATCAAAGTACTGACAACACATTTGCAAGTCTTTTGTGGTTTGTTTTGTTAAACAATAATCTAAGATGTAAAATTTACAGTGTTTGGTAGTCCACAAAATATCTGTGCAGCAATACTACTGTTGTTTTCGTATTTGACTTCTCTGTAACATTGCACGAGAGGAAAATTTTACAGTGAAACAAAGGATCCAGCCTCTCTGGTAAAGCAAGGGATGTTCCTCACAAACTAAAATTGTGAGTATTAAAGTAATGTACATTTGGGGGTTTTGGTGGTGTTTTTTTTTTTTGTTCGTCTCATGAATTTTGAGTGAAGACTTCAGTACTGGGTGCAAAAATCTCTATTTGAACTAGCCTGAGCAATCTCTGTTCGTTGTTTGCTTAATTGCTTTTCACCATCTTGTCCAAGGAACACTTTGCAAGGCATAGCTACATGGGCTATGATGTAATGAGATCTTGTTAGCTAAGTAAGACCAGACCTCAAACTTAAGCAAAATAAATTCGGATAGACTCTCTGCCCCTTGACCCAGCTGTTCTGCAGTCTTTGAACACTAAAGAAACTTGGAGTCTGGTCACAGATGCCAGTGTAAAAATTCCCCTGGCTGAAGAGAACTGTCACATGGTGTGAAACCAGAGGAGCTGGTTCCCACTACTTTCTGTCTTGTCAAAAAAAACATGTTAAGCAAAAGAAAGGTTGGAAAATTCAGAGGAAGATGAACAGTATCTTTACTGTGATGATTTCTGGCCAGCATATGGTCCCTTAGGGACCAAAGCCAGCTCCATAAATTAGAACCATATAGAGTTCACAAACTTATTTTATGTTGTAACTTCAGCTGAGGAGCAAAGCAAGGCAGGACAGGGCAGGCTGAGAAAGGAGAAGCTGTAACTAGTTCTGACAGACCCTCCAACATTTCTTCTGAGCACATTTTTGAAGAGAAGCAAATATGTCCTTCTAGAAAGCTTTGTGCAAAACCAGCATTGCTTGTCCCAAAATACTACAATAATAAATATGCTTACATATATTGCATATGTGTATATGTAATATACATGTATACAATTATAAGTAGATACAATAACACACGTACATAATAAATAATAAAACTGAATAACACAGACAAAAATAAGGATTACAAAATAAAAGTAAAGAAACACGTATCACGTATGCAGTATTTCTTGTAATAAGAACAACTCACTTATTTTCTACCCACTGAAGATTTCTCTCTCTTTTCATTACTTAATGCTTTTCACTAACAAATTGTTATTTGAGAACAGCTGGAAGGATAGTGAGTCAGTGAAACTCTGAGATTATCTAAAGTCTGCTTACTTTAAAGATGGGACTGGGAATACCTGCTCATCCTGTAAAATCTGAAATTCTAGATAGGACTTGCTAAAAATGCATCTTTGGCTAAATATTCTCTCTTTCATCCAAACCTTATAGCTTAGGATGATTTTTAACAGAACTGCAAATTTTAGAGTTAGTTTTCAATTAAAACTAATCATATTATGAATTTCTTTGGCTAAGAGGTGAGAAAGGATGTTCTAACCAATAACAGTGGGGATTCAGGAGGACTGGTGTTTGCTCTGGCACTGATGTTATGTAGCCCGCTTTGCAAGAAGAGATAGTTTGAGGAGATTTAATTGAAATTTTTAGGATTGCAAAGATAATTTAAAACTATTTAACACAGTCTTTGGATATGCTGTGATAATACATGTATTAATACAGCATCAGTGACAGGTTAATGTAGAACAAAGGAAAGACAATTCATCTTCACACAAGTTCTTGAACTGTGGCATTCAATACCAAAAGAGGGTATTAAGTACCTTTCTTTTGAAAGGTCTGGAGAGTTTCTGATCAATAGCAACTTCTAGATTTATAAACTGGTAGTAGAAAGGTGATCGCCTTCCTAACTCATCTCTGTGGTTTAGAAATGCATCTTATCAAGTTGTGGCTGAGAATTATACCTTTCCCATGGGAATGTGCTTTGAAAGAGTCTTCCTCCATCAGCTGAACCTGAAGGCATTGACCATTGCCCCAGGTGGATCACCAGAGCTGGGCCATCAGTGCCCACGTTTGAAAACAAAACGATGACTGGAGGAACGGTCAGTGCAGAGGGTCATCACCAACACCGAGTAATCAAACCACTTGCAAACAGTACCGAGATTACTATGGCAAATATATTTAACATAACTAAAAATCTAAGAACTGGCATTCCAGCCTGTAGTTAGAGAGTGGATCCTCAGTTTCTGGGAAGCAATGCTTCTCAAAAAGAGTTGGGGATCAGAGTTCATAGTCATCTGGGTATAATTTCCCAATGTGACACAGTGCACAAAATGTCTAATATGAGCTTAATAAATAGGCATCAGAGGAATAATGAATGAAGATAGGTGTCGAGAGTTATTACACTGTTGTTGTATTTAGCACTGATGAAATCATTACTGGAATATTTTGTCCAGTTCTGGGGTCCATGGTTCAGGAATATTGGTGAAGAAGTTCAGCGAAGAGTCACAAGCATGACTTGGGAACTGTTAATCACGCTTCAGGATAAAAGACTCAAAGAGCTCAATCTGTCTAGTTTATCATATGAGAATAATAAAGATTGATTTGGACCTAACCTCTCAGCTGTTACCATGGGGAATTATATATGTTTGATTATAGACTCTTAAATCTAGCACATACATGGAACTAGCAATAGTATAACCCGGTAAAATAGTAGCAAAATCCAGACAAATCCATTCTAGAAATAAGGACACATATTTTTGCCAACTGGAGTGAGCAACTTCCTAAAGCCTGTGTCAGATTCGTTCTCAATAGCCATTTTAAAATGTTTTTCTAAAAGATAGTTTGTAGCTCAAACAAAAATTAATGTAGGCAGCTCTGACAGCCTGCTCCATACAATTGTGCTTCTGGTTTTACTATGTGGAAAAGTATGAAAAGACCAGACTGAAATATTGAGCTTTAGGGACCTTTTAGTCATCAAAACAGAGGCCTCCAAGTGCATCACTATGACACATGATCCCAAGGAATCAAAGATGTTCTTACCGGTAGGATGGAAGAGGACAATAAGC
>VZSC01011130.1:12353-73669 GCA_013398225.1 Steatornis caripensis
AAAAAAAAAAAACCCGAATTGCAGAGAAATTATAGGTATATCATTGGAAGTTGTTTTACAAACAGTAGTTTGTTAAATGTATACTAGTGCATAAAGTACTAATTACTGTACAAGTAAAACTTCTATATTGCTTTCCAGCAAAAAAAGTCATAGTATTTTACAGTTAATGAGTTACTCAGAAATCCTGTGAAGTTAGTTATTATTTGCAGTATACAGAGGACAAATTGAGAGACAGAGTGCCCAAGATCAGAGAGGAATTCTAAGACTTGTCTGGGGACGAAACAGAAGTCTTCTGAGAGCTGTTCCTGTGCCTTAACCACCTTTTTTTTTTTTTAATTACCAGGCAAGCTGTAAAGATCCTGGCAGGTGACATTCCTGTTCTTGTGTCGCTATTGACCCAATCCTGTGTCCAGTGCCGAAAGACACTGATGCTGAAAGCGCTGTATCTTTCCAATGTCATACAGAAAGTAAAGTCCTGAGCACTTACCCTGTGACTTATTCTCACTGCACTCGTATAAGGAAGAGGTGATATTGATTTTGGTGTCTTGTCAAAATTCCAACTTGGGTAATCAGGTTATTCTTACCTAAACTCCTTGAATTTCTGTATTGATGATATTTTTCATGCACCTCCCTGCAGAAAAGAATACCTGTACTATTACAACAGAAAAGTGTGCAGTATTAAATGAACCAAACTGAAGAGCAGTATCACGTATCTGCTGCTTGACAAAATTTTTGTAAAGGGGTCTGCAGTAAAACTGTTTAGTGGTACACCATTGATTTTAANAGAAAAGAATACTTGTACTATTACAACAGAAAAGTGTGCAGTATTAAATGAACCAAACTGAAGAGCAGTATCACGTATCTGCTGCTTGACAAAATTTTTGTAAAGGGGTCTGCAGTAAAACTGTTTAGTGGTACACCATTGATTTTAAAAGGGTATAAATAAAAATAATTTTAAAAATGAAATTTTAATGAAAGACTGCTCTGTGCCCCAAATCTAAGGTTATTTTTTTTATCCTTGTGTTTAGGAAGTTTAGGAATTGCCCTCATGATACCAAATGTCCATTCTTAGGGGTATGTTATGGGTGGGAAATATGATGCAAATTCAAGGATAAATGGTAAAAATTACACATATTAAGCAACAATCAGCTTATTTGACTTACAGCAACAACAACAAAAAAAAGGGCTTCTAGCAAGAAAAAACCCAAGTCCCATCTGTTACTAGCATTGAACAAAATCAACATAAAATGAACCAACATTATTTTGGTCTTTGATCTCTTGGATGCTTTATGACAGAGGTCATAAATCACGTAATTATTATCTGATATCAAGACAGCTTGAATTAACCTCTTACATTCCTAAGGAAATGAAAGTCCTCATCGCAAGTCAAAATCTGCTTGTGTGGAATAAGCAACCTTACTGAGAGGAACAAATCTCTTTCCTCCCATTTTAGTCTAATCTAGACTTTTGAAAACTTTTTAGCCGTTCAGAGGTGGAAAATATCATACTGAAATTCATCGGATCACAGACATTTCCTGTTTATTTCTGGAAGTTGTGGTTATGATTTCTAAATCACATAATCACTTGGGTTCTGGCTTCTTTTAATTGTAGACTTCCTCCTTCCTTTTGCTCCTCTTCATCAGTTGAGGTCAGCTCAGGATGCCTCTATGTTTTGTCTGCTGAGATCCAGGAAAATTCGGAAGGCTGTTAATTCTGACATTTCATTCCTGTCATTGATATGAAACAGCCTACATTTGACAAGCTTCAGAAAACACAGCAGAGAATAATACACACTTGGATTTTCTTTTTTCCAATAGGCAGCATTGAATAAGACTGAACTTTGGTTTTTTTACCTCCTTGAATAGAAAATTTCCAGGAATACCAGTGCTTTTTTTTTTTAAAACATTTTAAAAATTTTTACTGCAAATTGGCCAGCAGGAATGATGGGCACATCATGATTAAAACACCTTATTTTTATGTATACAGCAGACAACCATTTGCAGCAGGCACCATATATATATATATATTGTGAAAAACAGGCACACAATAGAAGTTCTTTCACAAAAGAAATGTACTTTTCCAAAAGACCGATGTACCTGAAATACTGTGTAACAAAAATATAGCAGCTAGACTAATAACATCAGAACCAGGTCACGTAGAACCGTGACCAATAATTCAGCATTTCGAGTACAAGAACAAGAAAAGAAGACAATACATAGGCTTCGTAATGAAAAACATTACAGAATAAACAGAGAAGATTCTTTTACTGGCAACACTTGGAACTGAAACACAGCTGAAAAGAAGATGGGCCGAGTTTCGTGCACATCCCCACAGGAAGGGCACTGGATTGGGTAGCCCGTAGAATGATCTGTGCTTGAAAACCAGACATGTACCGCTTCTGCCCAGCCAGATAGCAGACCCTGTTTTCAGGCAGCTCTTGCACTGGATTCCCCACTGTTGAAATGAAAAGCTAACAATAAACACAAATTAGAAAATCAGGTGTTTTTTCTAGTACCATGCCACTTTCACTCTGATTGGGGTCTTTGTGAAACATCTAACCGTTGTTGCTATCGAATGTGGCCCGCCACTTCTTTGCTCCACTTCACTTTTTGCTTCCCTTTTCGCTATGCCTCAATGATGCAGCATTATTGTTTCTCTGCTTTTTTAAATTTTGGACTTACAGTAATAAAGATGAATGTTCAAATTTCTGAGTACTTGGCCAGAATTATATACAGATATTGTATTAGATACTCTCATCATTAAAACAATTGGCTCCATGGGCTCGTGTCCAGGCGGATGCCACAAACTAGACCCAGAGCTCAAGTGAGCATGTAAGTTGTGCTGAGCTCCCATATGGACCGGAGCCTTGAGCTGAAATGGCAACGCAGGTGTAACAAGAGGCTGAGGTGCTTTCCAGTCAGGGTCACACTGAAAGAACTCTCCTGTTTTCTACAAAAACTGTATTTCTCATTGCCTTGGCCTTTGCAAGGGATTAGTAAGATCTGAGGAAGGCTTCTTTTGCCCTTTGGTCCTGCATACACATGCAAAACATAGGGACAGACACATCCAAGCTGCAAGGCACTGTGTGAGAATAATACATCTGATTGATAACTTGTCTAGTGTATGTGCAAATAAAGACTTATGCAAGCGAGCAAGCACAGTTCACCATTTTGATAACAGAGATAGCGAAAGGTTCGGAGATTTTCCATTATATTGAAAGTTTAGTTCCACTGATTTAGGTGGACAATTCTGACATGAAGTTTGGGATCGTCACTGCTACTTCATGAGTCAGTGTTCCTTCTTCATTACAAAGGAAGGGGAAGACAATGTACAGTATGGCATAGGATCAGGCATCAATCTCATACAGAGCTATTCCTGGATGAAATTATATAAAGACAAACTATGCAAATTATATTATATTAGATTATATTATATTAGATTATATTAGTGATTATAACCAGCACTTAAATGGGCTCCCAGGAAGAGTGAAATTCTTTAGCAGAAATGGAAAAAAAGAAAAGATTTCTGAAAAATCCTTCAGCACCATTGCTTAGACAAGACTTACCTTCTTTTCGAGCTGAGTCCACATTTAACGTATCCATAAATTAGGGTAAAATCCCCTGAAAACAGGAGAGATAGTCTTAAAATCTGCTATAAAAGACAAGAAAATATGATTTAGGAGTAGAGCCATGGGAGAATGTAGCAATAGCAGTTCTGTCATATGTATTAAATGTTCTGATCAGGCTAACATTGAT
Source organism: Steatornis caripensis (assembly GCA_013398225.1). Lineage (NCBI taxonomy): Eukaryota > Metazoa > Chordata > Aves > Caprimulgiformes > Steatornithidae > Steatornis > Steatornis caripensis. The sequence goes on from VZSC01011130.1 coordinate 16,109, forward strand.
CTGTGCAGCTTCTTCCTGAGTTCTCACAAATCTACAGAGGGGTGTTTGAAAGTTCTTAATTCTGCTATGCAATCTATGATAGGAAAAAAAAAGAAAAAGAAATGTGTTGGTGGTCTGTATTCGAGTCTGCGTAATGGTAGATCTCAGTGTGGAGTGTGATGCACAAGACGCACACGGCTGTATGCCAGATTTATGTTCTCCTGAAATTGAGGTTGACCGGAGCATCAAGTTAGAATAACTTATCCTTTATGTAAGTTGCACTTGGTCTAGCTATAAGTAAAAATGAGACTAAGGGCAGCATTGCTTTCTAAACAAAATATTTTACACTGATACATATCTCCTCAATAAACATTTTTTTGTAAGCTAAGTTGCAAATATTCAGGAATTTCAGATGACCTCGGACTCTTCTAAAGAAGATAAACCTGGGATAGGCGGTGTCTCATGATTAGAGTAAGTAATTACCTGAAACCCCAATGTAAGGTCCATAGAAATCAACAGGAATCTATTGGCTTCAGGGAATTTTAGATCAGGCTCTGGAAGAACTCAGGGAAATCACTCCTCCTGCGCATCACTTCATTCATCTGCTCGGCGACTACAACATACCTACGCACTCTGTGACAAGGGAGAGTCTGTCAAGTGACTCCCACGGCATTTTCCCCTTTCATCCGGGAAACTCCTTCATTAGCGATAAGCCTCTTGCCCTGGCATCCGTGTACCAGCCAAGGGGAGGAACCTGTTTGTAAACCAGATGCTTTGACATAGCTGGAACTTGGAAGGGAGGCAGCAGTACTTGGCAAGCAAACTTGTAATAAGTGCACTTTGCTTGAAATGTTTATAATTTGTTCTTGAAAAATATGCTGAGAAGATGGGCACTAGACGTACTGCTCGACTTTGAAGTTCAAGTTTGAAGGTAGGGATCCTAAATACCTCCCGAGGAACATTTGAAAAAAACAACCTGGTGCTTTATAATGTAAAGAATGTGCTTGAGGAGAGGGGGTAGGGAGAATTTGAAGTCCCACTGTCGTGTCATCTGCAGAGAAATTATCAAGGTCCAGAGAAAAGCAGCTTCATTGTAAGCGGCAACATGTTTGTATGGAGCCTTTCTAATTTCCTGGTAGATCTTTAATAAGAAGCACACAGGTATACCAAATACCCCTTCCAAACCATGTTGATACTTTCAGTTTAGCAACATACTCAAAAATTAGGCAAATACATAAGCACAAAAGGAGCCTCACTGGCTGCCTTACATTTTTTTAAAATAGAACACATGAAGAAGGCATTACTTTGCTCAGCTGGGATTATGTGATGCCTACTGATGATCCATAAAATGCTACTCCAAGAAAAGGACAGCAACTACAGATCCTCCTGGAGAGAGTCTGGGAAAAAAATGGGGAAAAAAATGCTCAAAATATGAAGACTAACCTGAAGGTTTCTTGCCTGTGACAGTCTCATTACTCTGAGGAGAGAGAAGAACTGCTGGTAGAAGTGTTGAACACGATGGAGGGTAACCCGAACAATTTTCTGAAATCAGGCTCAGCAAATTTATTGACATTTAAAATTCGACTAAATACAAAGGGGGAAAGGTATAGCATTTTTATGGTTTTACAGCCAAATAAATTCAGCTCAGTTTAGATCTCAAGCTGGGAGGGGATGCTACCACATGAAGGGGAGCTGAGGCAGGGCCAAATCCCTCAGGAATTTTCCATGCAATTCCTCTCTTGTCACCTCCATTTCTTTTCCCTTCCTACTTCCCTTTCCTGCCTTGCTCTCCTCTCACCCTAGAAGACCTCTCTTTCCTGTAAGTCTGTAACAGTAAGCGTGAATCAGTGAGGACTGGGAGGCAAGTGGTGCTTGCATGGAGATTGCAGAGCAAACCGAGAGCAAACAGGAGATACCTGCTTGGCAGGGAAGGTGCTTCGTTATACAAGGGGAAGATAAGTCTTTGGGGATGCTGTGAAGCTCTGGAGGCGGGTGGAAGGCAAGGACTTGGCAGGGGCAAGGCAACCTTGCTAAGGCTGGCTTGGTGGGCAAAGTGACGAGGGAGTCCAGGGGACTTCTTGTTGGAAGGTCAGTGGCAGTACCTGGTGTAGGGCTAAGTGGAAAGCTGGATTGGGGCAAGTTAGCCAGACCTTGAAATGAAGTTTCAGGGAGGAGAAGTAGCCTCCTGTACTCTGGAGATGGTCAGTGTGGCTGGAGGGTGGGGACCTAAAATCCTACAGAGAAAGTGAAGGGCTGAACTGAAGCAGCTTGGGAAGCACTGCCTTGGAGCCTGAATTAAAGATAAGTAATATGGAAAGAGCTAAGGAAAATAATACCTAGGGATTAACAGTTGCATAAAAAGCAAAATAATAATCTTACAAAATTTTGTCTGTTTAATTAAGCACGTGACTAGTTTCATTGACACCTAGTGGGAATATGCATGAGTAAAGATAAACACACAAGACAGAAACCTGAAATAAGAAATGGTGCATAAACCCAGGAATAATTAATATGGATAATATGGAATAGGAAGGGCTGAAGAAAAAAAAAAAAGTGGAGAGAGAAAAGAGAAGGGCAAATATAATTTTTAAAAGAAGCAAATTAGATGTAGAAAAAGTGACACTTTATTGATTATTTTCTGTTGATGGTTTAAATATATGAAAACATATTTAATACTGATATTGCTTTTAAAGGCTCAACTTAGAATACGTTAAAGAAAGTATATTCAGCTTCCTTGGATTAGTAAGCGGGCAAGATTTGCATTTAAAATAAGAGTCCAGATCGTGCACCCTCTCAGACAGGGTTAAACCAGACCAGAAAAAATTGCAAGGTCAGGGCCAAGGCAGCTGCCTGCATGCCTGTTATGTCTGTCATTGTTTGTTTTGTCTTTTTGGACTTGTAAGCTCTTGGGGCTAGGAACACTCCGCATGGGGCCCATCCAACCTCCACTGCCTTCAGTGGGCACTGGGTAAGGCTTTGTTTGTCCAGCGTTTGGCTCAGAGGAGTCAGGGCCTGATTGAGACTTGCAAGTTATAGATGTAATACCAGCAAAATATCAAGCAGAGTCACTGAGATGTGGCAGTGCTTGAACGTTTTTTCTTACATTGGGACTCCGCGCAGCCATGAAGTTGCACCCACACAGCGCAAGATGGGAGTTTTGGGGTCTTCGACACCATTAGGATTGGTAAATATAGTGTAAAAAACCACCCACGACAGATGAAAAGGCAGTTTAAAAGCGGTCCTTAAAAGTGCATGTGCTAATTTTCACACTACTGGTGGCATGAGCTCTGCTGGCACCACGACCACCGAGGAAAGGGCAGCACGGACGCAGATGACTTGCTGTCCTGTTGCCACGTGCCAAGAATAACAAAGATTACAAGGGCAGAGAAGAGCTAAGAAGGTGCCAGAGAAACCCTGCAGACGCCGACACCTGCACTTCGGCGTTGGTAAATACGCACCTCAGCCACGACACCCTTCAGACGGGGCTCTTCGCTTCGCTCAAAGCCCTGCCAGCCCCTCGCTGACCCGCCACCGCCGTGCCCGCCTGCGCCCGGGCCTGGCCCCCGGGACCGCACCGTGCACGGACCGAGGGTGCCGCCCCGCGCAGAGGAGGGAAGCGATCCGCGCCCGCGCGCGCCTCTTGGGCCGATCCGCGCCCTTGCAGCGCGCACAGCGAGACCCCCTCGGCTGCAGGGCTGCTCTGCGCCGCCCGGCCCGGCGCGCGGTGCGCGGTGCGCGGGGGGAAGAGCGGCGCTTTGGTGCCACCGCGTGGCTCACGGCGGAGCAGGGCGGCGGGCGGGGGCCGCCCTCCTTCCCCTCCCGCACCGTTCCCGGTGGTTAATTACTCCTTGCCGTACTCAACGCCGTGGAGCAAGGACGTGTTGCTTCCAGGATGAGGCTGTGCCAGGCGCACAGGGAAAGGCTCCAGGATTCAATAGCACTTAACGAGAAAATCCTTTGGGCTTTTTTTTTTTTTTTCGTGTAGAATTACATAAAACTTTGAAGAGCGGGGCTTGCTAATGCCAGAGGAGGATATGTGCTGGCTGCGGTAATTGGATTGCAGTGTTGCTTCGGCTGGAGTTGAAGCGCAGATTGGGTCATAGTGCAGCCCCGATGATAAGGCGCCGCTCTGTGCGCACAGATGACCAGCTACCGGTGGCCGTGGTTTCGAGTGGAGGTTTGGGGCAGTCTGTGATGCCTGGAGTGCAGCAGACTGAAGTCGTCTTCGTTGCCTGGTTTTCTTTTTGCGAAATACATAGTCTCATTTTTTGCAAACTATGTATTCTCAAGGTGCACCTTTTAGAATCACAGAATCAGAGAATGGTAGGAGTTGGAAGGGCCCTCTAGAGATCAACTAGTCCGACCCCACTGCTAAAGCAGTTTCCCCTAGAGCAGGGTGCACAGGAATGTGTCTGGGCGGGTTTTGAATATCTCCAGAGAAGGAGACCCCGCAGCCTCGCTGGGCAGCCTGTGCCAGGGCTCTGTCATTTGGAGCAATGTTTATCTTAACATTTTGGCAGAGCTCAGGATGCTTCTAAAATGTTATAAAACTAGAGAATCCGCAAGATACCTCAGGGTAAATTTTGCCTTTTCGAATTGGAAGAGTCTTGAGGTGAATCAGGTGTGTGCCACCTCCAAAGTGTTTCATCTGGAAGACCTGAGCGTAATCTGGAGACACTGTTAAAAGTGGTGTAATTTGGGCTGTTTCTCTACACTCCATTTACTGCGATAAACAATGTCTCAATAGAGTCCCAACTGAGAAATTAGGATTAAGCATAATACTTGCTGGGGAAAGAAGAGTGACCACTAATTTTATGATGCATCTGTACAAAGAGTAGCAAAAGTTTCTTATGGTGCAGTCATTTACTTGTTTGGCCCACCTCTTCCCCTTCCTTCATGGCAATTAGTGCCTGAGGAACAGTATCAACTTTCTCTTCACAGTTCGGGCATGCAGAAAATCCCATGGGCAACTGGTGAAAGGGCTATGGGGGCCCTGAATACCCTTTATTACAGACTTCATTCTTGGACCTTTAGAGTTGAAATTTAAAGTCTGGGTTCCTGCTACTGAAAGTATATTTCTAATGTTACTTGCTGTGTGCAAATATTTAGAATGTTAAGTGTAACTCAAGGCTGCCTTTCCTGTATTTGTTAGGCTTTTCCCCCTCCCTTTTTTTTTAAAAAATCCTTTGCTTCTGAGCCATATTTTGTGATTATGATCTAAATTTAAGAAAACAGACTGTAAGGCTAAATTCAATAGTAAAAAGTAAAACTTGCTCTGAGTTCGGTGGCGAATTTTGTTTGTGCCCAGGAAATTCTGGTCCCATTGAAGGCAATGACGGAAGTTCTAGTGTTTTCAGGAGTGCAAGAATTCCCTGCTATCCTTTGTTTCTATAAAACTGCCCAGAGAGAATGACAAACATGGCAGAGTTTCAGAGTTATTTCTGGAAATAAATTCACCAGAAATTCACAGGTGTTATGTATGCTCCTGTTTATTATTTCAACATATGAATCAGTTTTGAGACTGAAGAAAAGGGCTCTACGTGCCTTATTCTAAGGTTAAAGTTAATGTATAGTAGTGTAAAGGTTATATACTATCTCAATCCATGTATAAATCTTCTGGTTTATGAACAAGGCCACTGTTCATAACAATGAAAAAATGCATAAAAAAGATTAATATTGAAAAAATTGCAGACACTGCAAGCCAAGAGACACAGATACCAAGGCCATGTATTACCTCCAAGTGGAAGGTGAGGAGGACTCATCGTATCCTGGAATTCAGCGATGACCCATCTTGTATGTCTGAACATCTCCACACTATTTAGAGTTGGCATGAGCTAAGACACTTGCTACTTTCATTTATAGCTCTCTCGTAGAGAAGATACATTAGAAAAATCAATAGAGAAATCAATACATTTTACCCAAGTTATCAGATGTGCTCCATATGCTTAAGTTGCTAAATAGCATTCGATGCAAATAACACGTATCTCACATCCTTTGTATTAAAGTGAGAGTTGGCATACATTTCTCTTCCCTCCCTCTCCATTCCCAGTTGAGCAGCATTTGCACTCTGGCACCAATTTATGTGGAATTTCAATGTCGTTTTGAAATAAAATTGATTAGCATTTTCTCCCCTGAAAAACTGTCTTAACATAATCCCAACAATTATGGGAAATTAGGTTGTATAAAAATACTTTTTAGTTTTATTTCCCAAATGAAGAAATAATGCAGCATAATGAAGGGTTGTGCAAGAGAGCTCTAGGAGTACTTTGAAAGAGCAACAGTCAGTGAAGTGGAAACATGAAGGAACAAAGACTGCATTTCACAGTAAACAGTTTCCATTGGGTTTCATCTCTAGATACTACATTGATATTTTATGTGCATACAAATTATATTCCACGGGAACACTATGGGGTAAATTAACAGTGCATTGCACATAGACTAGACATTCAAGTGACAAAAATGGGAGGTAAGTATGTAGAAAATTTATCCCTAAATCAGCACGTACTTAACTCATTGACAACAGGACATTGGGAAAGCATTTGAAGACATACTACATTTTCTAGGAAGGCGAACAGCTTTTGGTAAAGATGTTGGTAATGTTCTTTTCAAATTCTCTCACAGCAGCATTAGTCTTTAATGAAAGACTGATAAGCACTTTTTTTGCAAGATAATTCTTGGGGTAAATCCATAAAAAAAGTCAAATCCAGGTCTGCATGGTTTCATGGCGATAATAGGACACAGAGGCTCTCATCTGTGGGTTAGAATCACACCTCGGTGCCCCAGTAGGGAACTTCCAGTGACATGAGAGTTTCAGTTATTTCCAAAGCTTAATAACCGTGTCACCAAAGAAACCCGTCACTGCAATTTGCAATGATGATAACCCTTGCTGACAGATCTAACTGAGTGACCAACATTTGAAGGAATGGGAACACTGACACTATGAAAGTCTGGGGGAAAAGAGGAGGTTATCTACATGTGTAGTTCACCCGTGCATGAACTGCATCTGTTTAAACAGACTTGCGTCCATGCAGTATAATTGCAGTGATGTAGCTAGCGGGTCGCTCTGGTGATTTTACTCCATTGGAGTCATCAAGTATTTCATCTTACAGTAAGCTAGCTAGTCCTGGTGATTTCTGAGGCTGGTATTCACTGTAAACTCTTGTCTGTCTCGACCAGCTGGTCTGTTTACCTGAACAATCTTTACTACTCCATCATCATGGTGACTAGAAGTTACATGTCATTAAGTGCCAGCTCATGTCTCTATGTCATGTCTATATTTGTGCTTCCAGTGAGAGCTCTGTGAGCATCCCCAAGTTCCTCAATTTCTTTGTAGAAGGAGAGACAAGGAATTAATGGAGTTCAGATGTAGCGTCTCAAATATTTTGGAGGAAGTTGCTAAGAAAACAGCAGTGTAAAGTCTTCACTGCAATGTCATACTCTATTGAAACAAAGGGTATGAAGATGTTCTCGGAGCAAGCTAAGGACTTGTCAAGTTTGAGCAGTTAGTTAGACTGTTGTTGACACAGACTGCCAGCATCAGTCAGTATCCTGTTTCAGATATGGTCAATGCACAAGAGGATTGTGTCTCCTGTCTCAATCTCTTGTCACTCTTGTGTCACTTGCCACCACGATCAAGACTGATATCAGACACAACTTTAGATACCAGGATGCTATTGATTCACCCAGACCCAACCAGGACCTTAGAAAGATTGACCTGGCAATTGACCCATTGCCAACCAGTCTTCTGCCTCTGAAAATATATCTCATTTTGAGCTGAATATCACTGCTGAGATGACTGAAGAGCATGATTGCACATGCTTTAATTAAAGGTCACAGGTCTGACAGGCGGTGACGTAATCTAATATCTGGCTTTTCCTTTCGAGCTGCAGATCACTGTTTTGTGAGCTGGTAATTTTTCTGAGCACTGTCCCCAGTTCTCTGACTCACACTGTTGACATGATGGACCCAAAGTAGTGATGAAACTCTGTGAGGGTTCAGTAGCTCAGCTCCTGCTTGTGCCAGGTCACTGACACTCTTCTCTTTTCTCCTGTCCTTCTGACTGAACAAGGTTTTTAAGAGGCAGCTGGAGTTTGTGATAAGCCAGAGAGTGAGCGACTTGCTGATTCGGGAATGGACAGACTTTTTGCCAGAGCCTATCCCTCTTCACCCCATTTTCTCTCTTCTCCCCACTGAACAAGTGTCCTCATCCCTGCCACAGGCTCAGTGCAGTGGCTCCATCTGTATAAAAGCTTGTTTGTCCGAAGTCCTGCTCTTGGTTCCGTCAGTTCCCCTTACACTGGCCATGCTGTACACTGATGTGATCATAACTGCAAAATATTAAAAAAGAAAAAAACAATAGAAGCTCCTGGAGGCTTCTGAATCCAAGTCCAAATGAAGAGAAATTCTCAAAGACAACAATTCAAAGGACATAGAAAAAGGAGGAAGGGCTTTTCTCCTTCCCAGGGCCTCTTTGTGGACAGGTAGCTGCCAGGGAAAGGACGCACTGCTAGCAGGAATGGAGTCCTGCCATGGCACGGGAAAATGCCACAAATGGCCAGAAAGATGCTAAGGCAGCTGATGAGATAAAATACAGGGAAACTTTACTGAGGAGCATGCACCCACATGCTGCTGTTGTCCTCTGCATCTCTTCATTTCAGTACCCCTGGAAAGTCACATCAACCTCGACTCTCTCTGGCTCCCAGTCTACAAACTTGGGAGCATTTCTTTAGTTATCAGCCTTGAGAGCACATGCTGTCCTTACTTCTGGTTCCCTCATGACATGCCTCCTTTTGACTCCTCCAGTCAATCAGTGTCATTCAATGCCATTGCAAGAGTGTGGCCAAATCTGAAATCTCTCCAAGAGACTGGGACAATAAACATTTGCGAGATGATCTGCACTGAAACAGGACTAAAGCATTTTGAATCATTTTTTGACACTTTTAGGAAAATGGAGATGGTTTGTTTCAAGTGTCAGATCATATATTTACCAAAAAGCCAGGTACATTGAAAATGTTGAATACATCTCTGCCACACAGTTAAGAAAGTACACAGTTCTACATAGGAGGTACAGCAAACCCTTCATTTAGTCTGTCTCCTCTTGTAAGTCACAGAACACAAAAATTCCTAAAAGTGTATTTGAAAGTAATGTCTTCACTCATATAGCACCAGAGGCCAGACTTTGTGTCATCACCGACCCTTCAGTAAAATCCCAGACACCATTATTTTGCAATAGGTTTGCATAGGTACTTTGCCTGGAAGAGTGAATCCTTGATGCAGAAAAGTCTTAGGTATTTTGTTAAGATACTAGAGAGAAGTTTGCCATCCTGCAGACAAAGGGGTAATTTTACTTTTCAGAGTAGCTGCTGTAATAGTTTTCAGAAAAAAATTAATTTGCTTTTAAAAAACAAAGTTCTGCTTTCCAGTAGGATTAAAAATCTGTTTCTTTTAGTATTTGGCCCCTGTAAGATACTATTTAAAGCACAGCTTAAATTCACAGCAACATTCACTGGCCATGTTAGGCCATATGTCTTCTTTGGTCTTTCAAGTGAGAGTATTCTATTGAAGTACAGCTAGAAAAATCAGCCTTTCCAGTTGCTTTCACATGTATACATCAAACTGCCATTCTAGGAAACAATTCATTGCCCTGGAATGTTGGGTCTTGGAAACTTGTCTTTGCTTTTGTTTGCTAACAGATTACTTTGTTAATTCCAAAGGTTTAGCAAGCACCTCATTTTTTCTGGCAGTTTCGTTCATCTGTTCTTGTTCTGTATGAATAGATGCCTTCTGGTCACTGAGAGATAGGACTTTGCTTTCACATTTGTACATTTTCTCCTGGAGAATTGTTTGATATGTTTGATGTCCCAGATGTACAAACAGTCATTGGCCTCTGCGGAGTTTGTCAGACTGCACATTAAATGCGTTAAAAAATGCATTTAGACATGTTTTGAATCTGTAAAACAATGTATTAACTGTAATACATTGGGCCTGTTCTCTGCTGCCCTTCACAGTCATTCACATTGGCACAAAAATCAGACCTGACTTCCATGAGTTAAGGATCAGGCTATTAAGGAAAAAAGAATTATAACATATACTTGACAAATGGAATCCAGGGTTGTATTCTCAGAGTTAAAATGACCAAAGTGTTTTGTTTTGGTTTTTAGTTTTCTGTTGCTTAGATCCCTTTCTTAACAAGCTACGGTGCTACCTTCAATCTCAAACATTCATGAGTCAGGTCCCCAGAAGACCAGAAGCTTGTCTTGAATACGGTCCATTGTGACTACAGTCTGAAACAATCCAAGAGAAAAGAGAATTGGAGAAAGGATAAGAACAAGTGAGAATCTGTCTGTTTATGAAACTTCTTTGAGATGCAGAGAAGATCTCTTTTCCAGATGCTGACGTGCTGTGTATTTGGAGTAAATGGTGAAGGATGTGCCGCAGCAGGGACTGCACCTCAGACTTCCCTCCTTGCAGCCCACTGGGCTGTGGGAACATACCATGTCTAGTTATGCTCTTACTGATTGTGCGTTGCGTAGCTTTGCAATGCAGAGAGGAACAGCTTCAGCAGGAAGATCAGCATGCATGGGAAATATCCCATGACCTGTTGGGTCGTGCACGTTCCTCTAAACTGACGTTCAGATCTTCTGGAGATACTAGGAATGCAGTGAAATGCTTTGGAATTGGTAGAAATCAAATTTTGATCTTGAACTTCAATAAATACACACCAAAAAATAACACTATTTTCTCAGCTTTAAGGTACAGCTGGTTTACCTCGGTCTCTGTGCTTGTGATGCACAGTAGTCATCAAGCTGGCTGCTGAATTATTTTCTTATAAGATCATTTAACTTCGAAACTTCGTATTATACAGGTCACATGTTCTGGTGATATTCAGAAGGGAATTGTCACTTTCAGACAACTAATATCAGTCATTCTTCTATCTATATTTGGATTGCAGGCTCAGTAAAGTGTGATGGCAGTTATTAACTGCTCTCAAGAAATCCACTTGCTGGATGGATTTATTTCTTGATTAATGATGGAGATTATTCAAGTATTAATTCCAGTTTTTTATATTGCAAACTTGATATCATCCTTGTTCTCTCCACCCTTAAAATTACTATGATTACTCTAATTGTTAGAAAGCTATTATTTGATTCAGATTTGCAAAGTAATTATCAGCTAGTAGCACATCTGCCATTTCTTACTAAATTTTGGTACGTATTGTTGTATCTCAATTAACAAAAGATCTACTAACTGAAGCATTGCTGTACGAATTCTAGCAAGGCTTTCAAGCATGACATAAATTTTGTCCTGATTGATTCTGACTCTTACTGCGTGCTGTTTAATTTGTTGCTTTGCATTTCAGAATTGTTCTGTGAACCCAGTGCCTGATGTTTTACACAATGATTTCTTCGTCTGCAGCAATCAGATGTACATCTAGAGGTTTTAACTGATGGAGCATCCTTTATGACATTATTTTTACTTCTGCTTTGCGAGTTGCATTCTTATTACCTTTTTTCTTTGACTGTGTCACAGGCTACAGGGATTAAATAGAATTACAGTTTTTAATCTCATCTTTGACATGGTACTACTAACATAATGGGATAATTATCTCCACATGTCTAGCTTCTCTTTCATGAATATGAGGAGCAGTGAAGGCAGCGAACAAACCAGCTATTAATACTGGAGCATCATTGATTTGCTTTTACACCATCTGTACTTATATAAGGTCGTTCAACTTGTTGCAAAATTATAAACCACTTAAGAATGGAATTTTGAGCGTTCATCAATATGCATGCGTGTTTATGTGCACGCCCAGATGCTTACATGTACTGCAAATGTCTGTGAACATTTCTATATTAGATAAACAATTTCAACAACTTACTACTGAGCTGTTTAAAGTGTCTTGTACAGAAAATATATGAATAGTTCAGTTCATGTACAACATTGCATTCTTAACACTGTAAACTCTTCTGGATTATGAAGTTCAGCTTATGTATGTTTTCTGTAAAAATACTTCCATGACCTCTCTTAGAAGCTATTATCAGACAAAATCAATTTCCAAGTGTCTGCAGGCTTTTCTCAAACTCCTTATCGAGTCTCCAGATTTAGAACAATCTCTGATTACAATGTTTTTCCTTTACGACTTCTTATTTCAGTAATTTTACTTACTGGTTTTACATGTAACAATAGCCATGAAAATATTAATAGAAAGTTGAAAGTTAGGAAGAAAATTAATTTAGTCTGTGGGATGCATATGTAGGTTGGGAAGAGCGACATATATGTTGTTTCAGTTGCATTTAATGGTTGCTTTACTTGCTTATTTAGATAATTCTGTTGTCCTTAGTATCTACATGTATTACTGTCATACGAGGAGCCCTAACATGTTGCTTGTGTTTTAGAAGGACTAAATAATTCTGAAACCTTTGAACAGACTGATTGTGATCCACAGCTTCAGAATTTTTACTGAAGAAAAGCAAAGAAGGATAATAAATTTTTTTTCCCATAGCGCAGCTGTATATCCCAGACTATAGAGATACTGCTTTTTTTGAATTGGTATCTAACCTTTTTATAATTTCTTGGGTTTTGAAACAGTACAGGATTCTAGTTATGTATTTTCATTTTTGGTATGCTTATTTTAAAAATTGAATTGCATATTCTATTATTAAAAAATCCAGTCTGAGCACATACGGTTAAGTCTAATCTGTTTACAGTACAGAAATACATATATATCTGTCAACATCAACTATAGACGAGTGGAGCATTTGAATTGCTTGGAGTAGAATGCTGTAACACTAATTATTTCCTTTTAGTCTTGCCACGGAATTGGCTTCTACAACAGCAAAACACTTGAATTACATGTTAAATCCGTTTATTTAGGGTGAAATTCACTTATTATCACATTGCTGTTTCCCACGTCCAAAATTCTGTTGTGTAGCTTTTTGGAAGAGGAACTGTGCTCTCCTGGGCATGGAGAGCTGGGGTGTCCTAGGGAAGGCCAGCACAGAGGAGAGCTGAAGGTCAGGGGTCTTCTTTCATAGTCCTGAATGACATTCAAGAGCTGCAGCTTCTGTTACAAGTTATGTGGCCCTCTACTCCCCTCCCTCTTGCAAGCTGGAAAATCAAGTATATGCTAACTAATACATAGAGTTTCCTTTTTTTTTTCTTTTTTTGATTCTGGCTTTGTTAAGTGTTGTATCTTTACTAAAGCTTTCTCTTATACCCGTTTGGACAGCATGGAAGTATGAAAACACTTTTCCAGCAGACAGATTACTGTCTTTTTTTCTTACTAATGAAAGTGGGGAAGATGTTCTGTTGCAACTCACTGCTTAGAAAGGTAAATGTCTCCTTCTCCAAAACAAAACCAATATTCTCTAAAAGAGGCATATTCTCAGGCTATTTTTCACTACAAGTTCAAATTTATCTGACGTTTTTCCTGGGGCTGAGAATTACCCTGTCATTTTTCTGCTCTTTCCTTTGGAGAGAGGCAGCCATTTAAAAATCCAGCAGGCCTGGCACTTTGTCTTGTTTCTACCTGATGAGATGTTCATTCTCAGCTCCAGACATACCAGACCTTAGGCGCACTAACACTTCACAAGTGTGGTGTAAACCATGCATTGTCTTCCAAGAACACAAGTAGGTAAGCTTTATGTGCTGAAAACACAATACTAAAACGGATGTTAAAACAGTTAAATACAAATGCTAAGTGTTGAAAGCTCCAAAGTGTTTTTGAATAGCTGACAGCTCTATCTGGAAACAAGACCTTCCCAGGAGCAAGTCCTTTAACTGAGACTTTGCTTGCTGAACTATCAGATTGAGTCAAGTCTACTACAGATTGTGCAGAGAAATCTGGCAGGTGTACGGGTAAATTAGTACAGTATGGTCTTACGATAGAAATAAAGTCCACAAGCCTGAGTTTTACTAACTCTATGCTCTGTTGCTTCCAATGAAATTAGTTCTTGTTTCTGTGGTTGTTGGTGGGATCAGAATCAGACCCTATATAATCTTTCTACACTGTTCTTACAGGAGTTGTTAAAAGTCTTTTTCCAGTATGTTGACATAAGCTTCATTCTATCTCTGATGAACTGGGAATATTGGAAACCAGGGCTCTGCTTTGACAGTGTTGGCTGAGCCATACATCAGAAGGTAACGGAGTAGGGCCACAGGAAAACTTGAAGTGGGAAATTCAGGTTGGAACTATAAGACAGCAAAGTGAACGCAGACACTGAAGGGCAGAGTAAACGCTGGAGGAGGAATAAACGATGAAATAAGTAACACAGCTGGCCAGATTTTCAGTTGTGCTGGGCACAGGTAAGAGGCAAAGGAGTCATCCATGGACATTATATCCAATTTCCTGCCTAAACATAGTGTAAACATAGACTAAAACAGCCTTAAAGATCACAGGAGAGGCCGACCTCCAGCTTCTTTCAGCCACATCCTCTATGCCAAAGTGCTGTTGAGGCAAGTTGGCACGTGGGTGCTAAGGTGGCTTTCAGTCATCCAAGGTGGCCCTTCCAGGGTGTTTCTCAGGTGCTTGGATAAACCTGGTCAGGAGTCTGTGTTGGCAAAAAGGTTCAAAACCTGCTTTAAGGTACAAAAATTGTGTAGTTTCACCCACGTCCACATGATCCATTTGGCACGACACTACATCTCGCTAACACAGGTGGAATTAAGTTTGCAAGTAATTGTCACTATTTGGTTTCTACTATAGATTAGGGATGTTACAATTGTTGCATAGTTTTAACATACACAGGCCAGATAATACAAACCTGGGAAGGTCCTGGTTAAAATTACACTTTAAAGAAATTCAAATGTTTAGATACAGGTGGGCACTTTTAAATCAATCAGCCATAGCTGTGTCCTATAGGGATGCTATATTTTTCCTGTGTGATTGGGGCATTTTCATTTTCATAATCTCATTTCCGATTACACCAACTCTTGAACAGGCTTTGAGTGTTTCCTTTTTTTCTTTTTTTCCCTCATGGTGTCACTACAGGCCAAACCTGACATATTCTCATGCATCCACGCACACAAGCCTCACCACACTGGAAGAGGTATTTGTGCTGTTCTGCCTCCGAAGGGGACAGTTGTCTTCCATGACCTGTTGCAGGGAGTACAAGAAACACATAACTGTTGAGCGAGCATAAATTAGTGTGCATAACTTTGTGTGACTATACAGCTTGAAGGCTTCTTTTTCTACGAAGGTTTTATTTGTGTCCCTGGACACAAATGGTTATTTTCAATATGAAAGAAGATAATTCTCAGAGTCAGCAGTTGTGCCAGGAAGCAAATGTATCAGAAATTAAACCGTATACTAACTTTCTGGGCTTTATAGGCTGAGACATTTTATTGAACTTTTAGAGTAAATATTTGTATAAACTGGTGAAGGTCAACTGGAAAGGCAATGTTATTATCTGACTTAAAATTGTTACCTGTAAAGTGTTGTTAATAAAAGGTTCTCATGTTCAGGCCTAGTCCACTTACTGCTCATCATTAAGATACAGTTTACCAAAAGTGTTAGCAAACGTGTGGTTCAAGCATAATTTCATTATGCAGAAGTCATTTTCTTTAGTGCAAAAATAAGCAATTGGCAATATTTATTTATGAGAGCATACATGACTTTCCATTCCAGCTGACTCCTGCCAGTCATACACTGGCATTTCATGTGTGTACTCCCAAAGTAGATTTGCTGTAAAAAGATGACCGCTGTCTTATTTATGGGCAGAACAGTGTTGACAATGGTCAAGATGCTGAGATTCTGACTTCCTGACATGTTTATCAACCCTGGTAATGTATTTCAGCTGGAAAATGCTGAAGTTGTCAACATGCAGGTTTTGGATGTTGTATTCATGACAGATTTCCTGTAATTTAGCATTTGTAACTGTTGCTTTTACTTTTAAGGAGTCTTTTATACCACATGTACTGCCTCAGACTTTCCTGTACAAGCATGTAATTAATCTGTTTAATTTTCAAGAACCTTTCTCTCTTCTCATTAGATGGTAATTTCCCGTATCAGAAATTTGATGTCCTCTCTAGTTGTAGGATGATATTTCAATATCAGAAAATTATTTATTTTTATATGCTAAGTGGATTTGAGGGTTCGGAAATCAGGTAAAATACATAATTTGATTTGTTTCTTATTGCTTTTAAATTTTTACTTCAGGTTGTTTGCAAATTAGTACTTTGACATTTTCATCACAAAAGGACATTCTAGCCCTACCCCTTCAGCTGTGATGAAAAACATTAAGATTGCAGTGTCAAGCTTTCAGAAGCTAGGGGGAAAAAAATGGCATCTTGTCTAAATGACGCATTCCTAACTTGGCCCTTACCTCAGTTGAAGGCATTACAATATTGCCTTTAATTATATGAAAAAGTCTGTTTTTCCCTTGCCTTACTTAATATTCAAAGTAGACCTGTTTGGTAGATTAATTATAATCATGTAATGAAGAAAAGCTGGGGTTTGTTGCAGAAGTTGAAGATATTTAGCAAACTCGGTTGGGGATCACAGGAAGAAAAGGGTTTTCTGTGTTATGGCAGTTGAAGTTTACCTTGAAGAGATGGATTCCTCTCTTTCATCTGCTGCAGTATTTCTGAAAAACTTATTGAAATACAACTTTTCAGAAGAGGATGGTCGCTGGTTTCCGTGTTACTCGGAATAATTGGAAATGTTCTGAATACTCAGAGCTGAAAGCCAGGGTAATGGGAGCTGGGCTTTGAGCACATAAAATGCTGCACTGATTTCACAAACGTGATGTCCAAAGTGAGCGTGCGGTTTTGACCTCAGCCGTTTTAAGCCTATGTTTCAAGATATTCCTTGTCTCAGGATATTTTGAAAGTAAATTACATTATGGCTTTTAAGGATAATAATAAAATAGTGATTGGGTAATTTTGTCTTCAGAGCAGTGTTTGAACTATGCACAGTAAGAAAGCCACAGACACCCGCTGCATGATCTCGACAAAATTCATAGTTGCTCATTACATGAAAAGAATCCTCCTGTACTGCAGCATGCAGGTGCTACACAAACAAACACAAAGTTAAAACACATTGAAAAAAAACATAAGGAAGCATACTGACAGCTACATAATCAGACTGGAAATATCTAAGATGGGAGTTCTCAGACTACGGTATGTGTTCCACTAGTGGTATGAAAACTATTTCAAAGTAGTCTTCAAATAAAATCTGAGCATCTGAGCAGAAGAATGTCTCCTCCTGCATATGAATTCCTCTTATCGCATTCCCACAGGAAACTGGGACAAAGATCTGGAAGCATGCATATATTTTGGTACATGCCACATTTCCACCACCGTCACTAATCCTGTAAAATGCAATTCTTTTTCCAGAGCAAACTGAAATGCTTACTCCAGGCTTAAAGGAAGTTCTGTTAAGCAATAGATCACATCATTACCTCAAGCAAAGTGCCATGTTATACACTTACTCCCCTCCTCCAAGTCTTATTTAGCAGGGGAGATGAAGTCAAATAGCGTTGTGTCCTAGGAATATCCTCAGGTGCACTTCACAAGCTTCTGCTGAGTAAGCTAATGGAGCCAGTGAGAACAAACAGGAGTAACTTGTTGTCTTGTGTAATTTTAAAGTAATTTGCTGACAGCTACAGAACTGCATCAATTTCCATCCCAGGCATTC
Organism: Steatornis caripensis; assembly: GCA_013398225.1. Lineage (NCBI taxonomy): Eukaryota > Metazoa > Chordata > Aves > Caprimulgiformes > Steatornithidae > Steatornis > Steatornis caripensis. The sequence goes on from VZSC01011130.1 coordinate 33,723, forward strand.
TAGTGTATAAACTACAGCAGGCAGAGACTTTTCCCACCTGCTACTCCTTAAACCTGCCCTGACTGTTGTCTGTGGCTTTCATTATGAGAATGATTATAATTGCTTGCCATTGACAGTTTGTATTCCTCAGGCTTCTCATAGCCCCTTGCTCAGCATGTCTGGGCTCCTTGTTCCAACCCCCATTACCTCCATCATTTCCTCAGCCCACTCTCCCCACCCAGCCCGCCCCTGAACACCACCTTCCCCCATCTTTGTCCAAGCCTCAAGTTTTGTCCACATGCTAGGGCTTTTCATGACTAAGGCACAGCAGAGTCTTTAGGGCTTTACTACTCAAATCCACATTTTCAGCGAGCAAATGTTTCAAAGCAAGTTTTTCTGAAAGTTCTTAACTTAGCAAAAGCTGGATGTTTTCACTGGAATGCTTGCTGCACTGTTTTCTGCTTAGAAGTTCCTGTTACAATGAGGTTGCTGGATAGATACATACATTTAGCAAATATATTTGAGTGCTTTATATCACTGTGTACTCTATAACTGTGTAAGCAACCACGTACATTTGTATTACTATGTAAACTAAAACCATAGATATAAGCTTAAGCAATTTGCCTAGGTGACATGATCTGAAAAATGAAAATTTCTTAAATGGATTGTACTCAACTAATGGATAAACTCATAATTAGTCATGCTATCATTAACTAATCATTTAAGTAGGGTAATGAATATATGTCTGTGCATTTAAGAACCGGATTTGAACTCAAAAACATATTAGACTCCTATTTAACTTGAAATATTTATTAATCTGGACGTTCATTCAAACAGAAGCAAGTATCCACTTGATTGCTAAAGATACATGAATGTATAGTGATTTTTGGATCAATACAATGCACCGGAATTAATAGTGCCAAGTGAGTCCTGACCAATGTATAAAATTAAATTATTAGAAGAATAACTCTCTTCATATTTCCAACAGTATAGGAGGTGACAAGTAGCATTTCAAAGACATTCACAACTGACAAAGGAAAAATGTATTAATGCTTCCTACTCAACAGAATATAAAAGTAAATATATGGGTGTACATGTTTGAATATATAGTTATAAATACACATAAATGTGTATTAATTTGAATCTGATAGAGCCGTAGTATACAGTAATATGATTAATAGAAGACAATTTAAAAATCATTTTACTGGGCAATCAGTGCTAATGCATTTACTCTTATACTAAATAATTATGCGCTGTCATTGACTAGTAGCATTATTAAAAACAGTATTCATTGTTATCATTTCAAAGCTAATACACTTAGGTAATAATCATTGGTAGCCACTGGCATACAAAAGTAAGCAAGCTCTTTTGCTGTCTTTAAACATATACAAATGTTTAAAACTGAGCAATATATATTAATACATTGTATCTTGACAGAGTCCCAAACAGAGCTACCTGCAAAGTTACTGCACTTCCAGTACCTTTTAGTACTTACACATGTGTCTGAATGCTTCACTTTGCTGCTGCTTTTGAGAAGAGAAGAATAGGGAATTAGGGAAAGCTTGTTCAATATTTAGGAAAATATTCTGCTGTATAACTGAAGTAGCAGGAGATCGATAAAACCAGTCCACAGAAACGCTCCGTGGTTTATCAGTCTGTAGTGGAGGTGAAAACTTCCCCACGATTAAATCACTGTTTACATTCCATTTTTGGTATTCGTGCACAAACTGCAGTCTATCAGCATACAGCATTTTCCACAGAGGATCCATAAAATAATGCGTTTGGTAAAGCCAGTTTGGTGCTAGGTAGGAAGGATAGTGTTCCCAAGGCATGAAATAATTCACGGCAAGGCAATAGTCCAGCTCCTTTTGACGCCCTCGCTTTCGTGACCTTCGATGTTGCCTGAAGTCCCCGTGAACAAAGTCATTTAAATTTGATGGGTGGATACTCCAGTAGTTTCCTTTGCCATCCTCACATCTTCCCACCTTGATGAAGCAATCATTTAGTGAAAGGTTGTGCCGTACACTGTTTCTCCAGCCTCGACCTTTGCTCCTGTAGAAAGGAAAATTATCTTCAATATATTTGTAGATAGCAGCTAAATTCAGTTTATTTGTAGGGGAAGAAAGAATTGCCTTTGCAATTAAGGCTATGTAAGATAGGGGTGGTTTTTCCAGAAATCTTGCTTCATCCACACTCACAATAGGACCATTTTTGGGATCTGTGTGAGAGCCAGGAATCCGGGGTGGAATCCTGTGAACCAGTTTTCCTTCTTCTCCTCCTACTGTATGGTTGCCTGGACTTCCTTCATTGTTTTCAGAAAAGTCTTCACTCATTGTAGCAGCATGAAGTCTAGCATTTATTTTAAGTGTCCTGGTATTTTACTGCAAGTAGTCAGTTGAATAATTGGTCCGCTGAATATAACCAGCTGGAGAAATGAAAGTTGGACTTTAAATGTGCTGCTCTCACGTACCCAGATTCCTATTTTATACTCTGTTAAGTCAACATCCTTAACAGTGAAAACTGAACTGCCTATGTTTACAAAAGTCAAGGTGCAAGTCCTAGCTGAATGAAAAAAAAATACAAAATAATTATACTATGTTAAGTATGAAGATAAACAGACCATGACGTTAGCCTCTCACTTCATTATAATCTGAGAAAACACCCCTCAGTGTTCCCCATTGAAACATAATGATTAATGAAAAATTGATGGTGGCTAGATAGACTTGTGAAAGGATTAGGCCTTCCAGTGATATGCAGAACAAATTGAAACCAACATGTTGGTTCCTGTGTTCTACACTTAGTCAAACATGTTGTATTTGGTACAATAAACATTTGTTTTACGCACTAAAAGAAAGTACTGTGTGAAATGAAACTTGCTATCAAATTTTGTAGCTGCAGGGTATCTATTCTTGGTGAAATTGAGTTAAAGCACAAAACCCCCACAAATTGCCCCCCATTTGTCTTATTAACTCTCTGATCCCAACTGTGCAACCAGTTTTCATGCTGAGTATGGATGTGACGGGTCCTGCTGACCCAGGAAACCATCTGAGGGAGCAAGTACTGCTCAGAGGAAGCGAGCGCTGTGCTGTGCGACCCTCAAAGTGTGAACTGTCACTTGAACTTTGACATTGCCCTCAGCCTCCTGTGTTCTGACACTGTTAAGGACAAGATACTTGTTTCATGTGATTAGTCAAGGAATGTAATTAAATGTGTTTAAATGTGTTTAAAGCAAACCAAAACAAAATGGTAGCAGCTTTGAAGGAAGACAAGGTGTCTTCTTTTGGGTCATTTTGATGTTCAAAATATGTATTCCCAAACGACATCCATGTTCCGAGGCATCAACAACCGACTCAAAGATTCAACCTTAGGAGGCTGAAGTTGATGTTGTTGTTGGGCTCCAATGGGTTCTGAAAACAACCCTTGGTTTCTTCCATCAGATGCTAATTCTTTCAAAGAGAGAGAGGGACTAGGGCACCCGTTAAAGTGATTCCTTTCCCTCTGAGCTTGAAGTTCACATCCTGGCTGATCATCTGGATTGGCACTTGCAAACCACCAGCCTATGTGTCTGTTGGTAGCCACAATGTTTTTAGATCAGGAAACAAGACTCATAATGTAATGCTACAGGTTATAATGCATGGGTTATCCAGCATTTCCGTGTCAGGATAGAATTGCCACCTACTTGCAAGATTTAATAGAGGGATTTTCCACTAACTGTTGTGAATGGGATGTACCTGTATTTTAACAGCCTTAGCTGTTCAAAAATCCTAGTGATGACATGATGGACTACTAACTGTTTTTCCTGAGTCTGAAGTTTCAATAATTACTTCTTTTGAAGGCATTTATTTGACCTGCTCTATCCCTACCAGAAATTCCCTGCCTGGCACATCCCAAAGTTGCCATCACCTTTCTGTTACTGGTGGCTTTTCATAATCTTTCGATGACTAACTTTGCAAGTTTGTTCTCCTCCTCTCTTATTTGCATCTGAATGGTTGCCAGATCGTAGCAGAAATTATTAAGATTAGCTCTGAAATGTGTGATGTGGCACTTTAGACTATTTATTACAAATCATCCAATTTCTGCTGCTGCAACTGTAAGCAGGTCATGCCTAAAGGGATTCCTACAATAATAACATAAAAAGTTTGATTTAAATTCAAAATACCGGATTCACTAGAGACCATTAGGTTATTTCTACCGAGATTTGTGTTTTTATGGAACATTGCAGTTGCAGACTGGAGAACAAGTGCCACTTACTGTGGTGAGGACTATATATTCCTTACCCCATATCTTCAACAAAGAAACACAGAATCAACCACATGTTCTGCTATTTTAGTAGCAACTTTGTAAATGGAGAGGATTTGAAAGAAGGACCAGACACAGAGACTAGTCTTTGAGTGCCTACAAATGCCAAAAGGAAATCAAGAATAAGCAAAACCATCTTACTAGGGTTTTCAATTTTAAGGGCAAGTTTTCAGAAACTGAGGAAACTGAGGTTATTAAAGGGAGCCAGACTGAAGACTTCAGAAGTTTAAATGCAGTAAATGCCCAAAACTTGAAAGCATGAAACTTGAACTCAAATCCTAAGCAAGAAGAAAAAATGTGTAGAAAAGGGCTCCATACTTGAACAGATGAGCAATCCTTTCAGTAAGTAAAGGAAGATTCTACAGGGAATCAGAGATAAAAGGATGAGCAAAAAGAGCTACATTTGGAAGGGCTGAAAGCCCTTATCTCCAAGAAAAAGATTTTTTTTTTCATATATGCCCTCAAGGAAAATATTAATCCCATACTTCTGGGCATCTTTTCCTTTCTCCACGTTATTTCTGAAATTAACTGTTGTTTTCCTTGGAGTCCTGTCTTTAAAGGACGAAAATCGCTCTCTTTCCCCAAATTAAGGTTCCTTCTAAAATATGCAACGCGAATTCCCTGTTTTACCCTTATTCTTTGTGGGAATCTTCTTGTCACTGCCTGAAATGTCTGCAAAGCTTTCACATTAGAGGGAGAACCACATTCACTGGCTCAATGTCCAGTTTTATCTGAAAAGAGGAATCAGGAGCAGGAAAACAGTCTGTCTAATCTTACTATATAGACTTTTTTTCAACCCAGGGAAGTAGGTTCTTCTTCGAACATTCACACACACATTATAAAAGCAGCATTTTTGTTACTGCATTCTCTACAGTGCTGCTAAAACATTGGATGGTTAGAAATCTGAGATTTCCCACAAAACGCAGTAACAAAGAAGGGGTAGCTTTGTCAGCCAGACTAGTTAACATGTTTATCGTTTTGATTTGTCAATGAATGAAATGTTCTTGAAAAGATAAATGGGAAAACCAGAGAATGTGGACATTCTGTTGAAGTGATGTAATCTGTTCTGAATTTTGACTATGCAAAGATTGTCTTTTCCTCTGTCAGTGTTTAGCTCTCTGTCATCAATTTAGGTTAAAAAGTTTTGTCAGTGACTTAGCGATGATTGCATGAATGTGGGCTATCCCCTTACAAGAATTCTGAAGTTTCTTTTTTAATGTGTTTACAAAGATTGCAATTTTTCTGCTTGGCACTGTGAAGAAAGCACAAATTTTATAAAGTGAGCTGGTTTCTGCTCTGGGTCACAGAGCAGACCAGTTGAAGTCATAGGACAAAGTTTCGTAAAAAAATTCTGACAGTACATACAATCCGTAACCAAGAGCAGAAAACGATTGAGCACAGCTTTTGTCCTCGCTCAGCCTTTATTACTGATATCTAACTTCAGTCGTGTATTTCAGAGAGAAAATCTTGCTTAAGTGAAATGCTATGCTTTCTTCCTTAGTTCTGCATACTTTAAGAATGAATTGCTGTTTCAAAATACCTCTCACAATATGCCAGCAATGTTTTTTCCTAAATGATAAAACATTTAAATTCTTTCTTCTATCTCTTGTTCAGCACTTTTGACCGTTCAACAGTTGGCTAGAATTCTGTTCTCTGCAAGGATAAAGTGTTTTTATGCCTTATCCTAGTAGATGTATTTAACAGCAGTGAAGCAAGTAACACATCTCATACTCTCAGCAGAAGTGCAGTTTCCTAGGGCACTAGAGAATACACTGTTAGGAAGCCAAGTGGAACCAGGTTTTATACTGCTCATCTTTAGTCCATGCTTAAGACATAATCGTTTTTCAGTTGACACAGAAAGGTATATTCTCTCTCCTTCCAGTTAAGGCCAAAAAAGATTAACTGGCCAGTGCTGATGAAAGATATGCCAAAAACATAGGCAGGTGCAAGTATTTTTTAATTAAAGTTCTATTTGGCTATTCCTTTTGTTGCTCTGCTGTGTGTTTAAGTAAGTCCCAAGCCTTCTGACTCTGTGACGTTCTTCCCTGTAATGTTTATTATGCTGTTTGATAGAGAAGCTGTCCCATATAAAGCTGTCTTATTTTCTACACAATCTTCCTGAATTTTACCTGTTGTTTCCACTGTTACTTAAGCAGTGTTTAAGAACACCCGGAAACCATCTGTCCTGATTGAACGTTTGAATTTGGTGTGTTCAAAAACACTAAGGAAGATGAGGCTTTAGAAAAGAAGTGATTAGAGAAGTTCTCCCATTAAAATACATTAAAATTACCTGTTGCTGTTACAGTCTGAAAGGAAATAGTTGCTCTGTTCTCTCATTCAGGTATTTTTGGGCACCATTTTGCAAGATGCAGAGCACAAATGATATTATTTTTCATTACACTATTTTCACAGTGTTAATGCAATTCTTATATGTATAACTCTGCCTGCTTTGGTGTAACCCTATATACACTCTGAATAAAATACTTGAACTGTCATGAAAAGTTTAACCCAGAACAAACTGTCCAGGCAAGTCCTAAATGAGGTGGAGAACAGAAACTCTATCCCTCTGCACTGAAGAAGGTGAAGCTTGTGGATAGGAAATTGCTTTCCACAAGAACGTGGCCTTCGTCTCTCCTCAGCCTCGTTTGTTGGTCTCCACCCTTATAACCGCTGATATTTCTTTCTTGTGTGAAGGCAGAATCTTTTCCCTCTTTTATATTGTTTATTTCTTGTACAACATTTTTCTGTTTCTTATTTTAACTGACCTTACTAAGTATGTGCTGCTTCTCTTGCTAGAGAATGACAGGAGACTGAAGATTTTGTCGCTCAGTGGTAGCACTTAGGCTAAACTGGTAAATAACCCTTTGGCTCCCAAATCCCATGTTTCTTTACATCCAGGACAAAAGCAAAGGATTTGAACTTAAAGAATGGCAAGGCAGTTACAGGTGCACAGAATAATCTGAGTCAATTAAAGTCACTGATATGACTTGGTTTAAAAAATAAATATTTGAATACATCTTTGTTCTCAAACATCCTGCAGCCCTTGTCATGGCATGTACTGATTTGATGGCTTGGGCAGAATGTCTAACCTAGTACTTGTTGAAGCCAGTGGAAAGGGTCTCCTTGACTGAACTGGTGCTGGAGCAGACCAGGACAAATCACTGTTTGGTTTCAGTAAGCATTAAGAAAACAAAAATTACAATAAAAAAATAATCAACTGATCAAACCCCTCTTTAACTGGACTAAACTCATTTTCTTTCACTCTAGCAGCAGTACTAGTTTCCACGGCTTTTCTTTTTCTGCTTTTCTACTTCCATTTTCAACTAGAAATGAACCAATTCTCAAAGTGTGCCTTAGTCTGAGGTACACCTGTCCTTCCCCTGAACGCAGTCGGTGGGCAGCCCTCGTCCTTCCCATACCTCTCACCTCTGTGACCCACCAGAGTCCTTCGGGGAAGTTACCTTCCCATTTGCAATTGTCTGCACAGCGTTTTGTAAAGAAACATACAGAATGAAAAAGGGGAAATGGCTTTTCACAGAAAAATGTGGGCTTTTCACAGAAAACACCCATTAGGGTAACGGTGTCATACATGAGTTCTCCTTGTTTGCATAATTACTACAGTAGCATTTTCTTAGATTATGTTGGCAGAAGAAAACGAGTTTCTGTTAGGGCAAGAAGCCTCATTTCCAAAACTGTATCTAATTCACACAGTACAAAGCCAAAATGGGCATGCAGCAAATCAGCTCTGCAGCTATGTGCAGAGCAGTAAGCGGGAGCAGGCAGAAGATATACTTCTGGATCCCACCCCAGAGAAAAACTCTGGAATTTTCCCTTGGGGGGTGGATCTGGAGATCTCACNTTTACTGCTGGCCCTCTCTGAAAAATACAGCATTGTACAGTACTGGTTATGTAGGGGTTATGTAGTTTATGATAGAATGCTATTTTATAAATATCTTCTTATACGCCATTGTCTCAAAGTATGATGGTGCCAGGGGAGTACGAATGTTTTTAGAATAGCAGGTGGGATGGCTATNTCTCCTTGTTTGCATAATTACTACAGTAGCATTTTCTTAGATTATGTTGGCAGAAGAAAACGAGTTTCTGTTAGGGCAAGAAGCCTCATTTCCAAAACTGTATCTAATTCACACAGTACAAAGCCAAAATGGGCATGCAGCAAATCAGCTCTGCAGCTATGTGCAGAGCAGTAAGCGGGAGCAGGCAGAAGATATACTTCTGGATCCCACCCCAGAGAAAAACTCTGGAATTTTCCCTTGGGGGGTGGATCTGGAGATCTCACTCCTTTCCTAGACACTCATGAATACACGGCTTGATAGCACTATCTTCGATCTTTAAACTAGAAGTCTTGAATGATTTTACTGCTGGCCCTCTCTGAAAAATACAGCATTGTACAGTACTGGTTCAAAACCAGTAATATCCCAGAAGTCTGTGGGCTGTGGTAGGGGTTATGTAGTTTATGATAGAATGCTATTTTATAAATATCTTGTTATACGCCATTGTCTCAAAGTATGATGGTGCCAGGGGAGTACGAATGTTTTTAGAATAGCAGGTGGGATGGCTATTAAGACGTTAAAATGGAGAAGCATTGGTAAGACCTGGAGATGCTCTCATGGTGTGGGAGGATGCCTCATCAGGAGTTTAACGATAAGATGTAGCTTACCTTGTTGTCTAGTAATAGACATACCCAGAGCACCTTTAAAGTTACCAGTGACACTGTAACAACAGGGGGAAGGATTGCAAGTGGCTTGGAAGATCTGGGCCATTGGGAAATGGGAATGAAGGGTTAGGTTTCTAGCCTGCACTGAGATCTGTGATGATGCCACTAATGCTGTGGGTCTCTGACATTGTTAATTTCAAGCAAGTCCTGTTATATTTATTAGCTCGTACTGCACCTTTAGATTATAGTGTAGGCTTACCCTTTGAGACAGGTGCAGGGGAAACAGGAGAGGTTAAGCAATATGAAGAAAAAAGGTGACGTGTTGTGTTCATGATATTTGTCCCATAAAGACTGCACCTTTCCACGTATGGAATGCCATAAAAGTAAAAGCCAAATGCTAACTGATGAAGTTGATTGAGAAGCCATGCTTTCATTTCATATCATGGGAAGATGACCTGCACAAATGTTGAAAATCCTTTAAACGGTGTTTCTTCCTGCTGTTTATAGCCGTGTGGCACAGGGTTTGTGTTTCAGGGTTGGCTGCACACGTTAATTCTGCAAGTTGCTTTTCTCTCCTTTTGGCTGGATGGTGCTAAATGCAGTCTACCTATAATCTAGTTAGCGGTGAATTCAGTCATATTTACAATGGTGCATTACAAGTTCATCTTCAGTGTACTCACTTCGATGTTTCATAGCATTCCTGGTACACGTAGGTTGTGATGGCTAATCCGGAGCTAGAAAGAGCTGGCATAGTCCTAGGATCTGGCCCTCTGAGTTAGCATGGTATAAAGTCAGGGCAGAATATGACATTGCACTTTTATATCTGAAACCGCTGTAAACAAATAGCCTTGAAAATATATGCAGGAATAGTTTGCAATTTAGAAACTATTTACCTGATGAAGTGTACATCCCAATCAGAAATTAATAGCTGCTCATTTGTGCAATGTGATGAATTTGTTGCGCAACATAAGCTGATCATCTAAAAATAGCTCTGTTTGTGCAGTTTAACAATGTGAAGAAGTTAGTTTTTAAATACTATTTTTCTTCTTAGCATGTAAGCCACATAAAAATAGGGAATCCAATATTTGAAATGTATCATTGAAATTACACCACCTAATACTGTCAGATGGAGAAGAGGCCAACATAGCTCACACACCATAGCATCTATTAATAGGCCTGACTCCCTTTTGCAATGTCAACTGTAACATTAATCCTTGTTTTAAATCACAGTGTCTCAAATATCAGTGGCTACTAGTTGTACAGTTCTCTTTCAGTTTATATCAGAGAGCCCAATGGAGTCTTTTGAAAGACGTAGTCGGGTTAGCAGGGCTAGCTTAGAAGTCCCCACTGTAAATGATTTCTCTTCAGAGGATGAAGACGTTAAACCTGACATTAAACATCGTTTCTCTCCACTTCCCCGAAGGCGGAATTCTGCTTCTTCAGAGGACGAGGAGGCAGATACCCCCACCACCATCGCAAGAAAAGTTTCATTTGCTGATGCATTTGGATTTGATCTTGTGTCTGTTAAAGAGTTCGATACCTGGGAAATTCCAAATACAGGACAAAATAATGACATAGAAGATGAAGTTTTCCCTCAGGAGGAATATTTTTTCTCTCAACTGTTTACATTACCTACTTCACAAGAAGAACTTTTGCAAAAAGTGCGAGAGCAGAAAGTACTGCTGGAGTCAGTCGTGTTCCTGCCTGGGATTACCTGTATGAACGGCATTATACGAGTCCTCAACGTATCCTTTGAAAAACTGGTGTATGTTCGAATGACACTGAATAACTGGCTCAGTTATTACGATATCCTCGCAGAGTTCATGCCTAATTCTTGTGGTAGTGAAACCGATCAGTTCTGCTTTAAGATTTCTTTGGTGCCTCCTTATCAGAAAGATGGAGCTAAGGTGGAGTTCTGTATACGCTACGAGACATCAGTTGGTACGTTCTGGGCAAACAATGATGAAAAAAATTATACACTGATTTGTCACAAGAAACCCAAGGTGGATGATAAACCGCACAAAGAGGGTACTGATAGACATCTTAAAGGCTGCTTAAAGACTACACAAAGCAGGTGAGGTTACACCTTAACTTTCAGTAATTTACAATATAGCTGGCTAACGCTAACTCTCTAAGTGTGCTTGCTGGAGCGGAGACTGCCTGTGCTGTTTTCTTCTACGGTTTTTTTCAATGATTAATTAGATCAAGACTTGTTTTCAGTAAAGCTCTTGTATGTATCAGCCACTAGTTTTCTGCAGACAGATTGGTTGGGTTCATAATTTTATTATACAGCATGCATGACACTGATTTGAAAAGTAATGTGAGGGTATGTAAATTATGGGCTATGTACCAATTTTGATCTCTGTAGGATATACATTGAGCTGACATCAGTGAGAGCTTTGTTCCAGGCTGAGGTAGGCATATAGTTAAAACACTTTACATCCACTTCCTTGATAAGTCAACAAAAATTTAAAAGAAAAACAATCTTGGATTCTCACATGATTTACTTCATATTTCATTTTCTACATGCAATTAAAAAAGAAATGGCACTGGTGGTTCAGAGAGTTGATAACTCGGGCAAGGATCCTATTGCAATTAGAATAGCTGGTACAAACTTTTCTGCAAGAGGTTGGGCTATTCTGCAAGTTGCATATTAGGTTAATCATTCCTTTTTCCTGTCACTGGTTGATGCTTCTGTTTCACAAATGGTGAAATGAATAATGATTTATAAGGCAGAATTGGTAATACGTTAACGAAAAAATATATATAGAATTTATCTCATATATGTTATTCTAATTAAATGTAGGCAAGTACTATGTTAATTATAGAGTAAAGTGGCAGTGCTTAACTTACTTATTACTTAACCCCACATAAAAAGAGACACTCAGGAATAGTAACTTTTGACTCCCTGCTCAGTTTTGACTCCTTTCTATAAGCAAAACGATGTTGCCCATGAAAATCTAATTCTCAATTTTTTTCTCACTAAATTTGCCATTAATCAGCTGGAGTCCTGCAGACCTGAATCTATATTTTACCTGCAGCGTCCTTTGCAATACTTAGATCCCAGAACTGAATTTGTGTTGAGTTTTTCGTTCCTATACTCTTTTCAATTAAGGCAGCGCTGTTTGATTGCCCTGGTGCTCTTCCATCGGACTGAACTGGCGCGGAAGGGGGAAAAAACTGCAGCAGTGGCGGAAGCTTAAGGAGAAGGGAGACAACCAAGGCTTCCCATGTGCAGAACCTCCCTTCCCAGAACATAGACTCACTGTGCTGAGAGCCTCTGCCAGCCCTCATTGCACATCAACCCTGTGAGGAGGGGGGCGCGATACGACTCAGTGCCTGCATGAACATCGTGGTGTAAGAGCAGCCACGGGGCTAACATGAGGCCCGATTCATAGCCATTCCACAAAGCTCTCCTGACAAGTGTCCCTTGGGCCAGCTCTGGGGCCACCACAATGATACTTCCATGGGGGAACATCCCAGTACCTCAGCACAGAGGGAATGATGCCTTTACCTGCTGTGTGATCAGATCCTGACATTTGTGCCTGGTTCTGTACTGCCGTATCTGTCCTTCAAGAAGTGTCACACGACCCATTCTGGGTAAATAAGGTCCCCTGCAGAAGGGCTGTGATATCAAATACCACAGGCATATGCAAGCAGTGTGATTTCGGCCTGAGTTCAGGTGGCCCACATAGAGATGATGGACACGGATTGCTGAGTCTTAATTTAGTGAGCCCTGAGCTTCCAGGTGCTTTCAGGACTGACCTGCAAATTTAGATACAATTGGGCATCTGAGGTCAAGTGACTCCTGAGAGTTTAATTCTCTGAAGTTTACCGTGACATGCCTAGTGCTAGTATAAGTTGTAGAAGGGTTTCTTCTGGGGGATCCTCTTTTACATGTATATGCTAGATGCATTATATTAAGGTGTAAGTCAGACAGAGAGGTATTTTAAAAAATGGGAAAGGAGATAACATGTCTCCTCCTTAAATAAAATTACCTTGTCTCTAATCAGGGTGTAAGGTTGTCTACCTCCGTATCAGGCTGCAGAGGAATGTATATGTGTATATATATTTTGTCTGTATTTATACATATGTATACACACACACACTCACACACACATATATGTCCATATTTGTTCATAGATATACATACACACAAGTATATTTGTGATATTAAGACCAAAGTGGTCAGATTCTTGTTTACGTTAAGACCTGTTACACATTTTTGACAAACAGTTAACTAACGTGCACTTTCACGACCTTCTTTAGTGGTAGAAAGATGTAAGGACACCTTACAGTAAATGCAAAAGTGAGCTGAAAGTAGTTTTGGAATGTGGTCTCAGTGGTCACCAAAGCTTCTGAAAGAGCTCTGGCAGATTGTAATCCAGGACCAATATTATGGTCCACGGACTTCATCGAATTCATCAGAGTTACCGCTTTTGCCAGTGTAAATAAGGTCAGCACCAGGGCCTTTTGTTTCAAACGAATGAAGATGCCAACCTCCGTTGCTCACTTGTTTTTCAAAGTGTCTTTGTACATGTTGTCCCTTTGAGTGAGGAGGAACACCCTGCAGCCATCTGAAAAAGTACCTCATTATTCTCCTTCAGACCCTTGTTAAAACTCCTTTGCTTTGATGTCTAGAAAAATGCCTAAGAAAAACAACCCCCCCAAAACCGGCAAAGTGATGCTGCTGGTGTGCTATGACTCCTTAATATCACATTGAACAGCGCTGTCTGTTTCCCTGCTCTCCCCCACCACCCCGTCTCTCTCTTGCCCCTTGTTTTATTTTAGGATGATAAACTCTGCAGCATTTATATATGCTCTATTGGATGTTTACAGAACATTTAGCAAAGTAGGGGTCCTGGACCATAACTAGCTTGTCTTAGGAGCTGCAGCAATGCAAACAGATATACACAAAAGCAGCAACAATTTTGCCTGTGGTTCACACAATAAATACACAGTTAAGGAATATTGCTATCCATGCCCATGAGCTGGACATCTTAAATTAAATATTTCTTCATAGATATTTGAATAGAAGGATATTTTAACAGGATACTTATTTAGGTCCCTATTTCAAATTTAGAAACCTGTTATAACTTTTTATTTTTAAGCTTGGGTCTGTGATACTTATACTTTCTCTTAAAATGTGTAATTTACTTCTTCTGTTAAAAAATAGGACTGTTAAAGAATTATGTGTTTTAAGCAGAAAGTCTGATCCACTCTAGGGCATAAGTGTGTGGCTCATTAAATGTCATTAGTGAGGATTAGTTGCGTTAGTTAAGTGAAAGGAATAATATGCACTTTGAGAGGAAGTTACTGAGGAAACACAATTTGACTGTATCATGTTACCCTTAAGAATGTGAGCCAGGACAAAGTTGTGTGAACAAGAGAATGGGGTGGCTTCTGACAGCATTATTAAGAAATAAAATTAAAATGGACTTAACCCTCAAAAGTTGTACCTGAAGAAAATGATCGTGAAAAGCAAAACCATATGGAATAATTAATGCTGAAAACTGTCTAGATCTGGAAATTCAGAACCACACAACTTCAAATCCTACCTATTCTTTACATGTTTCATTTGCTTTGCTTCTATGTCTAAGCATGAATAAATAGTTTTCTCTTAAAATTTCATTAAGTATTTTCTTCTAACTGTATTTTTCCAAGCTAAAATTCTTTCCAACATAAATTTTAACTATTTTTGTGATTTTCAAAAATCTTGAAAGGATTCACAGGCACAAAATATAGTTTGAAAAAAATAATGTTTGAATTAATTATTTTATGGTTTAGTCTATCTGGAAGCGCGCATTTAACTTATACATACTTATACTGTGGGGGGGAAAAAAGTGACTCCTAAAATTTGAAGGCTGTCTCTGGAAAAAGAGAGAGCTTCTGTCAGCAAACCACCCTGATTTCTATCATATATATACACATCTAGACATTCAGAAAAACGTAAATTAATTGTGTTTGTTAGCTCCACTCTTTTCTCTTTTTGTTTGACTCTTGTGCTTTTGGGACATTGATAATGATTCTGAACACAAATTTCTCCTGGTCGTCAGGTTTGGACCACATGATTTTGTTGTGGACCCCAGGCTCCTGCATCGGTCTGATCAGACAGGGACGGGTTGTGTGTTGCATGAGGCAAACTCCTGTAGATCATGCTGCACGGCACAGTGATAACGACCTGCAAACCATTTCCCCCCGTCACTGGTGAGGCTGCACCCCATTTCTGTGCTTGGCCCTGGTTTGCCATCTGTCAAGAGAGCAGCAGGAGCAAGAGCACAAGGACAATGGCTGATAATCATGAGAAGTGTCTTACAAAAGTGTAAAATGCGTATTTAGACTCCTGTCCTCTGACAAGGAAGGAAGCGGCTAGTATTTTTATCATAACTGTTAGAGTTATCTCCCTCTTACTTGTCTAAGCCCACAAGTGTGTCACTCTGAACTGATGCTGGTCTTGTGCTTTTATTTGTAATCGCCAGGCTGTACCTTTCTCTGAACAGTAGCACATCAATTCACTTCCCTCTGTGATGGCGCTTTAAAACAGAACACAAAATAGGGCAACGCCTCACGCAAGAGCTGCTCTATGTACAATGTGCGATGAGAAGGAAGAGATTAAAAACCTCGAGTCTGTGGGCTGCCAACGCCAACTTGAGCAGCATAAATACCGAATGGTCTTAAAGCAATTGCCAGTGAGAATATTTGCTCTGTGCGTGCATACTCTCCCGTCTTCAGCTGCTATTTCATCCCCTTTCTGATGGAAGGCAAATGAAGTAAGTTGCGGAAGATCCAGCCTGGCAGGACTGCACTGTGCTCAGTCAGTCTTCCCCAGGCAGATAGCAGACCAGTGCCTAGGTTGCCTCGAGAAATGCAGTTCTGCATCAACTCCTCTCGGCCTTTCCCACAAGCCCACGATGTGATTAAAAAATCAAAGACTTCTCAGGAAGATGTTTGGAAATAGCTTTGCATACACTTTGCTATGAGGAACAACTGTGTTATTCCCAGCTGGTCCATTTAAAATACAGCATTTAAATTATATTTCCTTTTAATCCTTGTTCTTTTGATTATTGCACATCATAATCGGAAAGGGAAAAGGAGAGCAGAAAAGGTGTTAAAACACACGTCGTCTTTGTGTACTGCTATTTAATCTCAAGGTTGTTTCTGGCATCTCAAGTCACAAGTTACACCTTGATCAGCATACAGATATGGGATTTGACTAAAGTTTATTACTATTATTAGGAAGTGACTGCAGTCACTCTTTTTACCAGGAGAGCAGCTGCTAGAGAAGCTATCCATTCACAGGGAGCCAGCTAAAAGCAGCACTCCTCTGCTGTTCAGTCTAACCTAGTATTCCCAGCCCTTCTCTTGCCTCCTGGTCATTGCCAGTCTTTGCCAGTTGCAGAAGTAGGTAGCACTGGCACCAAAATGAGACTTCTCCAGGTACTTGAAGATCATGATTATCAGAGACACAGAATAATTATTTAAGATTGTCTAAAATATATTATTGAGACAAGTAGGGTAAAAGCAAGCTGTGGAAGCAAGGCTGAGTATTAGGACGCACTTCTCAGTAGTGGCTGAAGTTATCTTTTAAGGAAATTGCTGCAGCCTTACCCTCCAAAGTAATTTAAAGCAAGTTAAGAGAAACCACTTGAAAAATGTTCTACAGGGAACAATCCTACTTGGCCGAGAACTACACTCAATGGTCTTTTTTCTATCTGTCTAATCATAATATTTCAAAATCCTGACTTACTTACTATTTGAATTACGAAATACATTAAAGACCCTAAAGACAGATATCTTAAGTTAATGGCATAAGGCTTTGAATGCTATCACAGAAATGCCGAAGAAACAGTGGAAGTTATGGATGAGAATGACATGCACAGAGCAAATAGACACCTGGTAAACATACGTGTGGTGTCCTAATTGGAGAATACCTGCAGACTGAAAAACCGCCTCATTTTTGCTTTTGGTGATTGTGAACTGTGCTACTCATGTGCCAGCCATTATTGCACTGGAAATATTAAAATATGCTTTGAAACTTTTAAGTAACAACATAGGAAAACAACGCATTGCTTTGCTGTAGTATTTACTCTGAATCTTATTAGTATCAGTGGTTTCTCACGCACTTCCATGATCTGCCTTAGAAACTGCTCTCACCAACATTACAGAAGAGAAATTTCTGCTCTCATGTATGGGAAATATTGGTTGCTATAAAGCTTTTTTGCTTGTTTGCGTAAAATCATATGAAACTGATGCTTTGTAATCTGAGTATCATTTCTCAACCATATGATAAGTAAGTACTTGTAATTACACATGTATTGCTCGGCTTTACACTTGTAAGAGTTTTTTTGCAGTTGCAGTTTTTTTCATCAGTTTATTTAAATACGCCGATACTGTAACACTGTTACAACTGACTCTTAGAGCTCTATAATGCAGCAGCTGGCTTGATCCTGCAATAGGCACAATAAATAATTTAATGAACATCAGGACTCTTGCTAAACTTTGTAGAACTCTGCATCTGTAAATCTCTCCTTGAATGTTGATATTTACAGGACCAGAGCTTACTTCTACCATCTTTCAGATCACCAATTAAAGACCTTCGGACCAATAGAAATATATTGCTAAAGAAACTCCTGTATTCCATTGTGCAATGACTGTTTTGTTGAGTGAGATATCTGTTTTGCAAATTGAACCAGGTTGGTAATGACCATTTCAATACTCTGTCTCCTGCCCACTGTTCAGGTATCACAGTTCAGAAATGTTCAGTTGGAAAAATATTGTTCCATTACATTCGCCTTGACTAAATTGGCTACAAGTTAGTTCTGAAAAGATGTTTAAAGCCAGTGAAACATTAACTGAGAGCACTAGAGTCATATTTAATCAATGCATTCACTACCAGTGTCATTTGAGCTGTTTATTCTGATTATGAACTTTAAGCCACGATCCAGCCACAGCACTGCAGCTCTGCAATTGAAGCAATTGATTCAGCTACAGTGTGAAGTCCAGAGAACCAATCACCCGTCATATTTTTAAGATAAAATGTGTATTATCTTCTTATTTACAAAAGGTAAAAAAAGAAAAAGGTCCAAACAAATGCTTTGCAAGTTAAATGCAGTCCCTGCCTTAGTGCAAAGGAAGAGATAAGACCTTTTAAACACCGTGGGAGCATGTTAGAAGTGGCTATTTGATCCCTAGGCCTTCAGTGACACACAAGAAAATCTTCGTTGATATGCCAAAGCATAATGGGGGGCTTGGTTTTCTGACTGTCTCTCCACTGTCCTCCTGATCTGTGGAACCAGCTGATACTCTGACACTAAACCCAAAGATTTATTACTGCTGGTTACTAATAGCAGTCCTAAAGAGCAGTGAAAAGCATTGAGCCACACAAGTGAATGCGAACGAGATAAAGCTGGCAGGTTTTTCTTGCCTTGCACTTAGGTGCACCAAGTGGATTTGCATTTAGATTTTGCTTTGATGCATAATAATTGTTCCTGCAATAATGTTGATGGCTGCTGGACAATAAGCATAAGATGTTCAAGCGTGGATCACTTCATGTTGTGGTAGAGGGTTGGGGAGTTTGTCAGTCTTTCTCCCCAGCTACCTCACTAAATCTGCACCAGTGTCTCCTAGGTTATATTTCAGGTCTTCTTGATAGAGATATCGATACATATCACACAGGTGCTTTCTTACTGTGTGGTAGTAAGACAGCATGTGAAGAAAAAAAGATTATAAAAGTCTCTTCTTGTTATGATAACACCTGGGATTTTTATCCTTTTGAGATACTTATTGAATTTACAGATGCTTTCTGAGAATTAGATCATAGTTGTCCTCCCTCAAGAACGACTGGCTACGGCTTTTTGTGGTCACCCATTCTGTTCTCCTCCCCAGAGGTGGTATCTGTGCCTTAGTCTCACCTGACTGTCATCTATCTATCTACAGTCTCTCTAAGGCATCTGTCACCCTCTTGCGTACGTGCCTCAGCATATTGCAGTCAGCCTCTAGGAAATCACTCTCTTCTGACATGCCAATAGGGGACTGCTCCTTCTCTGTTTTTTTCCACATGAGATCCAGGGAAAGACCAGGTGCCACATAGGCTAAGGTCTTTTTCCTCTCAGATACAACTTGGGAGAAGTGCAAGACCTGTTAATGGTACTTGGTTTACTCTCCTTCCATCCTTCAAAACAGTGTGAGAAAGAAGCAGGAGAAGAACAGAGGGGCTCTACTCCCAACTCCTTTCTGCAATGCCATTTTGATATTTGACCATGGGCCTCCCACACAAAATAGCAACATAAGAGGTGTCTCCTCTGACCTCAAACCAAGCCCTTAGGAAACTTGACTCCTAACTCATCTTCTCCTCTTGTTCAGTAGGCTGGCCCTGGAGATAGGCATCCCAATAGTAAGGTGCTGCATTACTAATTCAGAATGGAGCTGTCAATAGATCTTCTGACCTTGTCCAGGGAAGTCTTTCCTAAAGAATTTCCTTGTTTCTCTAATAGCTAGCCCATTCTGTCAAGGGATTTATGCAAGTTTCTGACCAATCTGCTTACGAAACAGCTGTGTAAAAAGACTTCTGAACTGGTTTCTTTTCAACATTATTATGTGCATATCATAATAAGGTAAAACAATCATGACAGGGCTATAAAACAGTCTGATAAAAGTTGCAATCTTCCTGTTCATAGTTTCTATAGCTTAATTTGAGGTATAACTGAGTTATTATGCATGGGGTTTTCTGCAGTCTTCGTACCTATAGTCATGAGAATTGGGGATAGGTAGGGCTGTATTAAAAGTTTGAGCGTATCTCCAAATTGGTATTGGGCTCCTGGTTTGGACTGTATGGAACTAAAATCTTCACATGGACAGATACGCATCTATATTTTAAAAAGCTTATATGAATGTTTTACCATTAAAACTCAAGGTCTTTTTTAATGAGTTAGAAAATAAAGACTAATTTCTTGGGACTCTGTTTGCTTTGAGGCTATGATTATTCTCATCCCAAACCAGGCCAATGCATTTTGTTCTGTGCCACCTATGTCCCTGCTTCAATCATAAACTAAGACTGAAAAATGAAAATATTAGTAATTGGAAAATATAATCCCCTGGATAGCACCAATCCAATAATCTTAATAAAAATAGGTTTATTACAAACATTGCCTGAACCCTACTGGGAATTATCTTTTCAGAAAAAAACACTCAAATTCCCTTACAGCTACTCTCTTGATCAATTGTCCCCCTCGATACCATTAATCATAACACTATATACTGCTTATTCTGAGCATATTTTTCCACTTTGCTTTCCAAACTTCCCTTTGAATTTCTTCTCGTTTAGAAGCAGCTGATATTGTTCTTTTGCAGGTCCACCTTTTCTGGTATCTGCCTCTTTTCTTAGCTGAGATGACCAAAACTAAGGGGTATTTCCTCAAGGTGGGGAAATATCACAGATTAATACTCTCTTCCTCACATTTCAAATATTTAAGTAGAGGTTCTTTGTGCCTCTATTTTTCTGCATAATGCTTGTGAAGGTTGCTAGACTGGTTCTCCTGATAATGCAGTCTTCTATTCACAGAGTAGTTTCAAAATGGTAGCTGCAGTGCAAACCTCCATTGCCATGCCAGCGTGCAAACACCCTCACCTACTGCTCTAATGATGAGTGGGTCACTCCGTCTCCATGCCTCTATGCTCTGTGTCCTGACTATCAACAAGGGAGCTAATTAGTGTCAGTCCTGTTTGCTCGGTGACACCTATTTACTAAGAACTAGATTGAGCCTTCTCTAACACTGCTGGTAGTTGAAGGGCGTATAAGAAAATCAATCATCTCGCCTAGATTTGTAATGAGGACTCTGATTTTATGTACAGCTTCATTCGAATAGGATCACTTGTAACAGAATATTATTTTAAAATATAACTCATTAATTTCTACTTAATGTTCACACAGCTATTTATTTATGGCTGTTGATTTTCTTTTCAGTTTTTGCTTTAATTTCTGAATATATTCCTGTGTTGTTTCAATTGGTTTGGAATCTAGCGATGTAATTTAAATTATTTTTTTCTGCATTGTTTAAATTAAATTATTTTTCTGTTGTGCTTCTATTTTTTAAATACCTCCTGAAAAAATTAAACATATAAACAGAAGGCAATGATACTGACACACGTGACATGAAATAGCAACGTCGTGGTTCAGGCCCACGTAACGTGGCATCTCCACAAGGAGAGATCATTTGAAGCCGAAATGCTCTTAGGTAGGAACTGGCCATATTTTCAGGTAAAGCCATCTGGCAGGTGGAAACTCGGGGGTGTGCGTTAGGAGCCCAGAAGTGAGGAATGGTGCTTGCTGAGCTTCAGTTGCCTTCTGCTTCATTCTCTGCAAGGATAGCAATGCTCCACGCCGCGCTCACACTGCTCTCTGCAGTTCCTGGTCTGTCTGTAATTTGTGCAGCGCTTGGTTTCTACTCTACCTAAGGCCTAGTTCCCTGGGCTCTGCCTCAAGTTTTTGTAGCAGGTGGTTGTTTCAGCCTGGGGAAGCAGCCAGCTGTCCAGGCCCATAGCTCAGCCACCTCCTGAGCTCTGCTCCCCAGCACCTCCCCGAACTTCGTTGCGGTGCCATCGGTTCCCAACGCAGCTGTGACGCCCCTACCTAGAATTAAGATCAGCTTCTCTTAACAGTATGAAAAAGCCTGAAAATGATTTAGAGCATTTCCCTGAAAGGTGGTACAGCCGAGTACTTTGTTTCCTTGCAACTTTCTTTCAAAGCCACTTTATTGCTGGGGTTTTTTTTTCCCCTACTAATGGATTTGGTACTTCAGAGCTCACACGTGCTGCAGTGTTGACACTGACTGCCTTTTGCTGGTTGCTGTCTTTGCTCTGCTGCTCACTTTGTCCCTCTCCTAATAAACCCTGGGCAGACTCTCTCCAGCTCTGATTTTACGTGCCCAGTACCTCTGCCTTCTTGGCCAGTCATAATTCTGTGTCCAGCCATTTAGTGCTCTCCCTAGGGTCTAATATTTGAATTTTATTTCATTGGGTTTTATCCCTGTGTCCTATCTTAAAAGAGCAGAGGGTCATTTAATTTTCTCATGCAGTAATGTCACTTTTTTTGTATTTTCTTTCTATCTATCACAACATGTCTTCTTGTACAATGAATCTTTTTTTATGCACTCTGATCTTCGTATACTGCAAATCTAGTTTGAATGATTGAAATTCTTTAGCAATCATACAAAAACCTTATTCTGTATTTAGATGATTCCTAAGAAAAAAATGTATTGCCTTAATTTCTAGCAAATTCTTATCAATACCTTTATATACAAATTGTTATAAAGATAAGCTATTCTTATCTAATGGTTTCTAGGAGTTTAAGACAGTCTCAGCAGGAGTTGCTGAGGGATGAAACTTCTAATGATGATTTAAAGCAGTGAAGTGTGTAGGCTGAAACTGAAATAATTATTGCTGTAACCCTCTAAGCACTCTAAGTTCCTCAAGAGAAAATACTTTGTTCAGTACAGACCCTGAACAACAAAATGCTAAAAAAGTAAAATAATAAAAAAAAAAAAACCCTTGGAGCAGGATGATAATTTAGAACTAGAATCAGTATAATGTGAGGATGTTCTCAACAACTGCTCACAAATGCATCAGACATCACAATTAAAAAGGAATAATAATTATGGCCCCATTCTAAAGTATGTAATATTCTATTCCATTCAATAAGCCACGAACACTTTAAAACCATCAGTGTAATCCACAAACCTATATTTACAACATTAAACTGGATGTTCTGCCTTTTCAGTAACTGTCATCTCATCTCTATTATTTTCACCTCAGACTCTAATTGTTTCTTTTATAGGAGCTAACCTACCAGTGTCCTTGGCAGTACAGTTTATGGCTCATGCATTTACAGTAATTGTTTGGGCAATTTGCCACACGGTATAACAATCTTCACATCACAATCAGTTTTTAGAATAAACAGCATTAGTTGTGAAAAATACAAGTGATGCATGATTCTTATGGTAGATAAAGGGCACTGAAGATGCCCTTTAGAAAAAGAAAGGAAAATGCTCAAGCCTTGAACTGCTTGAGAAAAATACTGATGTCACAATAGAGCTAATTAATTTGATGGTACAAACAAGAGGGGGAAAGGCCCTTGCATTCATTAGTGTCAATTCCAAATGAGAGCATACCGTTCATAAAAATCATATTCTGCCTTCGTTTAGACAAAACGTGCAGGTAAACAAATCAGAAATAAGCACCAGTTCCTGCAATAACCATGATTTCACTCCTTAGCTTTATCAAGGATTTTTCTCTTCTTTAGCTGCAGGGAGCTCAAAGCCTAGGTAGGTACAATTTGCACGAGGACAGACCTCTGGACAATGTCGGATCCTGTTGCCCACCAGTCTGGCTGGCTCCAGTGTGGCTGGCACTGCTGGGTGCTACTGGACACTGGAGCCTCTGTGCATGGCACTGGTCTGTTCGTGGGAAGCTGAGAACTTACTTAGCGGCTTCTTCCCACAACCCACGGGTGGTTGCACGTAAGGATGGCCCACCGCGTGCAGCTCTGCTGAAGACATTTTGTGGCCTCTCCGTTTTCAAGCACCTAGAAATAACAGGTCAAGCATTGCCTGGTGGGGAGGCTGCTTGAGACACCTCCAGCGGACACACTCTCCCGCATTAGAAATTCTCCAGAGGAGAAATAAGGTATATGCCTTCTTATGCTGATAAGGCAGGTAATCCTCAGCCTCCCTGTCATCTCCACACTGTCTGACAGCCCTGGCTTGTGCTGAGGCACAGTAAAGCGAGGCCCAAGAAGCACAAAGGTGGCTTCAAGCCAAGGTTGTACCTCCCATTCTCGAGCTAGACTGTGAATTCTCTGGCAGCACCAGGGCTTGAGACTAATATTTATAGGGTACTGGAACCACATGTGATAAGAAGTCATGGAGTGATTGCATTATAAGACTAACTTCAACAGTTGATAACATGGTCATCAATTTAAATTAGTAGGAGACTTGTCCCTATAGCGGGTTTTGGACTGAGCCTTACGGAGGCAAGGAATGAGTTTATCTTTACTTGTTAAACATTTAGTTCATATATTCAGTGAGGGAGATGATAGAATAGAATTAACTATCGACACCCCTTCACAAGAGAAGTCAAAGGCTGCGCTTCGGACATCCACAGCAGTATCCTTGGTGGCTCACGAACCTCTTTTGTGAGTTGTGGCACAAAGAAAGAGACGCCAGGGCATGACGTGGATCTAGATCTCAGAGGGTGGGTGGGATGTATCTTCAGTGGTAGTCTCACCATGATAATGAGACCAGAATCAAGCTTATGTTTTTAACATTTTTTTTACAGTACCAGCTTTTTTTCCCTTCTTGCATTTTCTTCTCTCCATGAACTGGTTTTGCTGATATTTTATCCCCTGTCGCACTGGTATTTGAAGACCCGTATAAATAGAGCAATATTTTAAATGTAATTTTCCAGTAAGCCAACTGTTTAGGGAGTTTATGTTAGTAAAAAAATGGGTTGAATTCTTACTCTACTATGTCTTACAAACAATTTAATAGAACTTGAAAGTTCTGTTTAGAACTTTACACATACACAGCCTTTTCTACTGCTTTTCAAAATTCCTTCTTCCTTAGAAATTTATTTTTGTTGTGTGTTTGTGGGTTTTGAATGACATTGCATACGACACTACAGAAGTTCAGGATTACATGTGGAAAATCCTTTATTTAGTTTCTCATAAATGTTCTTTTAATCCAGCTCCTCCAAACCTTTTACAGGCTTTCTGCTTCCAATGTGCACGTAAAATTTTTTAAATAATTTTTGTTGTTGCTTGCTTTTTTTTTTTAAATACCTGTAGTCATTTCCTTTTCTACTTCCTTTTGACACGACACCTGCTCCTAATGATACAAAAATAAACAAACCAAACTACCAGCCCTTCACTCCCCACATGTCCCTCCTCTCCTCGGCTTCATGGGGTTACAGTTCTGTGCAGGATGCCTCTCTGCCCCCAGTGACATCTGAAACCTGAGCCCTTGCTTGCACTAATTTACTTTTGCTCTTCTGCTTTTCAGTAAAACATTGCTGACACACGTAACTACTTCTTTTCAAGGATCTTGTATGTTGGTTACATCCCAGTGGCATAATTCTTCATCAAGGCTAGCTATTTTCAGCACTAGATCCAAAAGCACTAGTTGTATTGAAGGTTGCTGCTGTGTTCAGCTCCTCTTAGGCTTAGAAATCTGACCTGAAATTAAAATAGAATTACTGTTTGGTTAGCAACTTCGATCTTGCCACCTCCTTTCATGAGGACATATTAGCTTAATCTCAGCTTCAGGGTAGAAGAGGATTGTTTTGATTTTGAATCACCTTGAAGTAAAAACCAGAAGCATGAAAGATTCTGTGAGAGCCTAAGCCTGTCTGGATTTTTAAATAAAATTGTATTGAAAACTTTTTTCCCTCTTACATGTTTTTAACTAAATATTTGAGAAATATATTCTTTAAATACTTGAATGTCCCCGTACGTCTTTAAATTTCAGACTAAATAATGTAGTCCCACATTTTCTTTTAAATATGAGATAGTATAAAATTGTTCAGGTTGCATAAATTTTGAGAGTTTTACAAGTACATTTTCATCTTTCCATACTCTGTACTCCGACAATTTTAGCCCTTTCCCACACTCTTTAAAATACATATCTTGTGATTTAGGTATTAAGATCTAGCATAAGTGGGCCTGAGACAGAACGATGTGAACGGTGCTGCGGGTTATACAAGCACACAGAAGAAACTTCTGCCAAATATTGGTTTGTGAATTAAAACCACGACAAGCTATAACAATCTCACCCATTGTGAAGAGATTCGTAGCTCCTGGCTTTAGTCCCAAAATTATTTCAGACCAGACCAAAGCACCTTCTGTTCCACAGTGAAATGTGTGCTTCTGAAAGCATAACTCTTAGGGCATATAGCTGTATAGGAGCATCTGAAATAGGCTGTACTGGGACTATGGGACCCTGAGGTCTTATCCCTTGGGAAATGTGTTGCATAACCCCGTTCACAAAAATATATCCATGTTTCCATACTGACACCTTCTCAGTTTCTTGTGCCCGGTACTTGCACTGAAAAATTACAGGATATACTTTTCTAATGCTTACAGGCCTTCTTTTAAGTTTCCACAACAAACGTGTTTGTGAACTCTTTCTATTAATACCTTAACAGAGTCTTGCTGCTTAAGATCTTTTCTGCCTTCTCAGTATTTACCCCTTTGCTATATTAATAAAGGGCATTTATTTCTCCTCAGATTTAATTTTGCTAAGTTGAAAATAGAAATACCCAGTTTGTCTCCTTGGTTAATACAGGTTTTT
The DNA here is from genome assembly GCA_013398225.1 of Steatornis caripensis. Classification (NCBI taxonomy): domain Eukaryota; kingdom Metazoa; phylum Chordata; class Aves; order Caprimulgiformes; family Steatornithidae; genus Steatornis; species Steatornis caripensis. Next base: position 60,015 of record VZSC01011130.1, read on the forward strand.
CATCCTGCTGGTCTTCTTGTAGTCCTCTTCTGCACCTGTTCCAGTTTGAAGTAATCTTTCTTGATCATGGCATACAAATGTTCCGGAGGAGTTCTGAGTAGTGCCTGATGTTGCGACATGAATATTTCTTGGAAAGCTTTCATTACTAGGAATACCTTCTCTGACACATTACTGCAGAACTGTTTGCCTTCTTGCCCTGGCCATCTAACATTGGTGGATTGAAAACGTTTTCTGCCAAAACCAAACTTGGATTTTTCTTGTTCGCCTGTTTCTTCCAATTTCTGAGCCCTCATTTTGTGGCAGAAACTCTTTCAAGTCCCTGAATGTATAACCCGGCACTTCATAATTTTGAATTTCATCCCTTATCTATTACTCTGATCCTCCAGGCCACCCGTTTCTTTCAATCCTCCTCTGTGTTGGTGATATCTCCCAACTTCCTATCTGTCACGGATTTAATTTAACTTTGACTTTTTGTGCCTTGGTCTGTAATAACATGACTGAGTAAGTCTGATCACACGACTGGTCCTCTCCAATTCCCCAGCAACGTCTGCCAGCTCCACGCAGCCCAGCTCACGGTGTCCCGCTTGGCATGGAGCCCCTCTCCCACCGCCCAGCTCTTGTACTCATCTCCCTCTTCTCCAGTTTAATTAATAAATTTCCCATGTGGCTGCGCAACAAATGCTTTAATGAAGTCCAGATAGATTAGATAACTGATTTTTAGACAAGGGAAATATAGTAATCTTATCAAAGACAGATATTATCAGGTGAGTCTGGCATTTTTATGCCGTTTTCCATTTATCTGTGTTTATTCTCTCATTTAAGTTTTGTTCTAAATCTATTGTGAAAACTTTTTGAAGACATCTGGGCCTGTAGTTGCCCTGACACTACTTATCTTCTTTTTCCTACATATAGATACTACTTTTCTTACTCTTCTGATGGTGGTACAGTTGTATCAGGATCAATTTTATAGATTTGAGTAGCAAAGATTTTAAACCAATGTGTGATTTCCTCTGTTAGGTCTTTCAATATTTTTGGTTGGAGATTATCTTCTCCTGTTAATTGGAGCATATTTAAACACTAAGTTCTGCTCCCAGACTGGATGAAATAATATCATTTTCTAGATATCTATTCCGATCATTTATGCCCTGCAAGATCTCTGCTCCTATAACATTCTGCCCCACTACTAGCAAGGTGGTAGAGAAGTTTAGGAGAAATATTTTGATTGTGGGATTATACATAGATTATCTGAAATCTTGATCAAACCTCACTTCTAAAAAAATTCTTATTTAACTTAAAAAAACTACCTCCAAAGCCTTTACATATCTTACTTTACCCCAATCCTTTCTGAAGTCAAAGCAATATTGTTTATCAGCTACTTAATTTTTTTTTCTTGTCACTTAAACGTTGTCTGTCTACTCCTCACATCTTTATGGTTCAAGTTTAACGTTTTTTCTCTGTTTGGGATCCCAATTCCACATAACTTTGGGACTTCTCTCAGCCTGTCTTCATGGGAGAGGTTCTCCAGCCCCCTGGTCATCTTCATGGCCCTCTTCTGGACTCACTCCAAAAGGTCCATGTCCTGCTTATGTTGGGGACCCCAGAGCTGAACACAGTGCTCCAGGTGGTGTCTCACAAGAGTGGAGCAGAGGGCAGAATCACTTCCCTCAACCTGCTGGTCACACTGCTTTTGATGCAGCCCAGGATATGGTTGGCTTTCTGAGCTGCAAGTGTGCATTGCTGGCTCATCTTGAGCTTCTCATCAACCAACACTCCCAAGTTCTTCTCCTCAGGGCTGCTCTAAATTCATTCTCTGCCCAGCCTGAATCTGTGCTTGGGATTGCCCCAACCCATGTGCAGGACCTTGCACTTGGCCTTGTTGAACTTCATGTGATTCACACAGGCCCACCTCTCAAGCCTGTCAAGGTCCCTCCAGTTGGCATCCCTTCCATCCAGCGTGTCAACTGCATCACATAGCTTGGCGTTGATGGCAAACTTGCTGAGGGTGCATTCAGTCCCACTGTCTGTGTCACCCACAAAGATGTTAAACAGCACCAATCCCAATACTGACTCCTGAGGAATGTCACTCGTCATTTCTCTCCACCTGGACATTGAGCCATTGACTGCAACTCTTTGAGTGCGGCCATCCAGCCAATTCCTTATCCAGCAAGCAGTCCATCCACCAAGTCCATGTCTATCCAAATTGGAGACAAGGATATCAAAAGGGACAGTGTCAAATGCTTTGCACAAGTCCACGTAGATGATGTCAGTTGCTCTTCCATTGTCCGCCAATGCTGTAACCCTGCTGTAGAAGGCCACCAAATTTGCCCTTAGTGAAGCTGTGCTGGCTGTCACCAATCACCTCCTTATTTTCCATGTGCCTTAGCACAGTTTCCAGGAGGATCTTGCCGGGCACAGAGAGATTTTGGATGCTCCCTTCCTGGAAGTGTTCAAGGCCAGATTGGATGGGGCTTTGAGCAGCCTTTTGAGCACCTTTTGAGAAGGCGTCCCTGCTAATGGCAGGGAAGATGGAACTGGATTATCTTTAAGGTCCCTTCCAACCCACACCATTCTATGATTCCGAACAGCTTTGCATAACATCCAGCAACTTTTCAGTCTTCTCAGCACTACTAACTAGTCCCTGAACTTCCCATTTGTTCTTTCTAAATGCAAAATTATAGTAATAACCTGTTTTAATTCCTGCTTTCTTTTTATCACTCGGTCCAAGTGAATGATAATTCCATCAAGAATGAGTCATATGAGCATAAGTTTTTTTTTTTTTTGAAGTTGGTAGAAATTCTTAAGTTCCTGATGTACTTTATGAAGATATGCCCCATTCAGCTGAAGGAGAAAAAGCAGTTGAGCTTCTACAGGTATACAGGTACTTATGTCGGATGGGAACTGTATCACCTGATACAAATGGATTTTTCTAACTTGCATTGTCAGAATGCTTGGATCGCTTAAAAATAAAACCAAATATTTTTAAACAGAACACAAATTTTGTGTCTCTCACTACACAATGTAGGCACATTTAGACCACCCTCCACAACACAGTGAGGTAATTAATTTAGAAAACAAAAGTTTTATTAATATTATAACTAAAAATCTGGTCATGCAATTCTGATACTGAGCTAGGAGCTTTTCATAGAAATATGGAGAAAAAACATTCAAAAAACTTACCAACTAGACAAACACATTCTAATTGCCACTTTTGGATGGATGGGCTAATATTTATTGACTTTTGGGAAGTATTTCAGTCTTTAGGGTGTACATATATGTTTGAGGTTGTTCTGTAGTTTTATGCACCTGTAGTCTCAGTATCTTCGTATCACTTCTTAGATTGAAGTAGTGCTGTAAAACGGCTATTGTTTTGTGGTCCTTGTGATCCTCAAAGACTGCAGTATCAATATCCCTAATTTAGGTTAATTTCAGATTTCCCACTGGAATAATTATATGAAGACAGATATTTCTGATGTAGAAGTAAAGTAAGGAAAGTAGTTGTTACACTGACTTTCCCTGTACTCAGGTATTTCCAAATCAGGTGTGCACAAATAACGGGCTATAAACCAGCAATCTTTATAAAATTCAGTGCAAGGTGCAAGAAGTTATGTTACAAGCCCTGCAGTGTGGATCCAGGCTGTGAGGCTGTATTATCGTTGCTATTTATTACCTATGTTGCAGTCGTGAAAGGTAACTTGTGGACCAGGGCTCCAGATGCTACTAGAACAAGAGCTAAGGACAAATTCAACTCTAATCACAGCAAAAGTAAAACTGAGGGGCTCAGGTCACACACTGTTTCGGCACCAGCCACTAAAACACAATAGCTACGTTCCCGTTTGAATTTAGAGTTACAAGATGTCGTGGTTTAGGCCCAGCTGGCAACAAAGTGCCACATGGCTGCTCGCTCACTCCTTCCCCCCATGCGGGATGAGGAGAAAATGTATGGCCAGTTTCTTTCAGAGGCAGAGAAGCTCCTTCGAAGGATATGTCACTCAATCCCACTTGCCATGTCCCTGACGGAGAGAATGAATCTCCCTTTGGAAGTGTTAATCTCTCACTACTGATGATAGCGATGATGTAAACAACTGCCTGAACATCGGTGCTTAGAAAACTGAGGCTAAATAAGGTAAACCCCTTGCTGGCACATACCCATAAGCACCCAGCTTGAAGCAGCTTTATACTTGTTCACTTAATGGTTCAGAAAATTGGCACTCCTCCTTAGCATCCTTATTCAAAGACTGTGTCTATATTTTACACTGAAATGTTGTTAATCAAACCCCAAAATAATCACTGGATAGGGAACACCGGGAACAAGAGACAGAACCCAATTTCTTTTTTGTCCCAGGAATGAAAAGTAAACTAGAGGGTAAGGATCATGCTTGTACATCCAGCTTCAAGAGTCGCAGGCAAATCTGCCCTCCAGTTTGTCCCGAAATGGTCTGTATCCTGGTAATTTGGGTATTTTTTGGATGCATGTGCAGTCAGGTTTTTAATCTCATCAGAATATGACAGAAGCTGAAAGTGCAACTGCATCTTGGATGTGAGCTCTGGCTGCCAGTAAACTATTATGTTAGATGCGGGCACTAACAGCTCTCCTTCTTCTGGGAATGCTTCTTGGAAGAAAAAAACTTGTCAAACTCCATTCCTTTAAGAAGTAGCAAAGGATGCCATCCTTGCTTCCTGAGAGTTGCATCCACATGGCTGAACGCTGCAGGTAGCTTGCCACATTCAAAGAAAAACATTGAGACACTCTTTTTTTTCCCACTGGATAGCAGTAGAATGTTCCCTGCTGTGTCCATGTGGTTTTGGGATCATTATTTTGGGGTGACTGACTCAGCTCATGTGTTATACATGTCTCGGCTTCTAATTCGGGGCTTTTGCAGACACCCTATTAGCACCTACGTGCTTTAATGAATCTGTCTCATGGTTAAGCCCCAACCTACACAGTGTCTAGGCTTATGGAATCAGGTGGGTGAAAAAGATGCAAAAGGGCAGAAGAAAATTTGGAACTAGATGTAACACTAAAATAAGCATTTGAACAGTGAAAAAAGAAAAGAATAATGGTGTATAAATAACAAGCAGCGATGATTTACCTTAAAAATCCCACAGATCTACTGAAAATAACGGCCTGGCTCTGCCAGCCATTTCAGGATGAAATGTAGATTACAGCAACTGCTGGCAGGGGAAAGCACAACTCAGTGTGAGTAGGAGAGTGAGAAGCGTGCGGAGGCTGTGCATGTACCAGAATTCAAGAGTGACATGACATTCGTATAGATAGCAAGAATATTCAGCATTGTTGCAATTAATGGTGAAAAAGAAGTGTTGACAGAGCATTAAGTCTTGTGCTACAAGGACAGCTTCTAACAACAAAAGGCCAAGAGGAAATTTAATAGGGCATCGCAAATTACTCCAAGTATTTTTCTACAAGAACTTTACATCTTCCCCTGAAGTATCTGATGGTGGCCAATGTCAGAAATCATACGCTAGACTGGCAGGATCTTCTGTCTGCCTTAGTCTGGCAATCCCTATAAAGGCTGGATTTTAAAAAGTTGGTGACAGTCGATGTCTAGGTTCTTTTAACAGAGTATAAATTTAGCATCCTCCTTCTGAATTAAGCATTTAGGTGGCAGAGTGAATGTTATATCAATTCAAATGTAAGACACTAGGAGAAAATAGAAGGGGAAAAGATTAATATTTGAAAATTAGAAAGTAATTTTCAGTAACAGAGGTGGACGGCTGGTTGAAAAATGCATAAATTAGGACCTAGGGAAAAAAAAGTTGCTCCTCATAGAGAAGTCATTAGGAGTGATATAATAATTTACATTTTACGTAAGTGACATTCTTTTTACATTTTTTCCCCTTTTCCACTAAAACTTACATCCCTATAAGCATGCAATTCAAACTGCTGTCACTTTGCATTGATATTGATGAGGACTGCAGGCACTCGGTATCTCTCTGCAGGTGTTTGTCATGTTGGACCTGGCCTTTGTTTTCACAGCCAGCAAAGCAACCGCAAAAATTGCACCGGCTGCAGGGAAGCAGAATTCATTCCTGCCAGCCAGGCATAGCTTAGCAACAGGATTTGTACTGTATACACTCAGGGAGGATATTTTGATTTATTTCAGGTAACAAAGATGTCTTTTTCCAACCATCTCTGTATACACACAAATATTTGCAAAATATAAACAAGAGAGAGGCCTAGTCTCCTGAACACATATATCCTTCCAGACCCTTGCCTGACCCCAAAGTTACGCTCTCCCGTCACTGACCCATCTAATCATCTTTGTGCTGCTTTCTCAGAACAGGCCTGGGAAAACCCATCAGCTTTGCAATGTAATCTGAAGGTCAGCACATTTTCATTTTCTTGGCCAATTCTTTCTTTGACCAAGACTTAATGTCAGGTCATCAAAAAAAAAAAAAGCTACGTTTTATAGAGCTGTTATTTTGANTGCTGCTTTCTCAGAACAGGCCTGGGAAAACCCATCAGCTTTGCAATGTAATCTGAAGGTCAGCACATTTTCATTTTCTTGGCCAATTCTTTCTTTGACCAAGACTTAATGTCAGGTCATCAAAAAAAAAAAAAGCTACATTTTATAGAGCTGTTATTTTGAGAATCTCAAATGGCATTCCAAATTTTGTGTAATTTGCTAGCAGTCTTCATAGTCGAGTCTGAGAGGAATTAGAACAATATTTTTTGTGGAATAACACAGGAAGTTTCTTTTTATTTAACAGCAAAGAAGAAATATTGGCAACGTCTGACAATGACACATGGAATAATTCAAGGACTTCAGGTACAACACCCAGTTTAATTAGTTCTTCCTTACTGCACATTTTAATTAAAAAATGGTGTAACAAACAACCTCATGGAAATTATTCAAGTGTGTTTTTTGTTAACTCTTCAGAAATAAACATCCCAGAGATTGTTTATACACAAGCAGAAGACAAAGACACTAAACCAGCTAATGAAAAGATAAAAGATAAAAACGCAGAATACAGCCAGGGTGATCATGAAGATGAAGAAAAAGAATTAGAGTTGCTGGTAAGTGTTATACAATTACATCTACAGCATTAAACGATATGAATCCATTTACGCCTCAAAGCTGGTGAAATGCCCCCTTTTAACAGAGCTGATGCATGTACTAATTTACAAATGTAAAGCCTTGCTCTGTACTTTCGTTGAATCTCTAACTGATTCAACAATAGAAGGTGCTTTGATTTCAGTATAGTGTGCCAACTTTTTCTGGTCTTAAATTCATGACTTCTCCCTTTTACTCCTTTACCAGAGGCTCTAAATGACAGTTTGAAGGAATGAGAAGAGTAACATTTCAAAAATCTCCCCCTCTAGTCTCTAGGATGGGAATATTCTTAAATAAATGCTTTGTGTTTGGTAAAATTCTTATATTTATGGTACTGTTTGCTTTTGGGGTTTTTTAATGGATAACTATGTAATATGATATATGATCAAAATAAATATGTGTGTATTTATATTAGCAGATTTTTCTATATCAGTATTTGACATTAATTTTTTTATAATAAATTTCACACTCAGTGAACATTCAATCTATTTGGATTTGTGTGTGCATGTGTATGTGTGCTTTGGCTTGCATTTTCAGTATGAAAGAAAAAATGACAATAAATGAGACAAGTACAGCAATCTATTATTCTCAATGTCTGTTCTCAGCTCATATCATTTGGGTGCATAGATTCATAATCATAGATTATAATAGCTATCACCTGTGAAAATGTGAATGCTGAATCAGACAGGAGAGGAAGACGAGAACCATTCTTTTTTTTTTCGTATTGATAGAGAATAAATTCCTCTTATTTGAATATAATTTTTTCTTGTCTTTTACTTTAAAAAAGTTGAAAATTGTTGCCTCGTGTGGGACCTTTCACTGCCTGAAAAATCAGCGTCTCCTTTTTTTTTTTGTATAGTGAGACATAAAAAGGAGGACCTCTAAAATCCCTTGTTGTTCTCAACCCTGTTCCAAAAAGCAGGATCAAATATAACCGTTTGTTTATCAATTGCCAGGATTGTCCATACAATAAACGAATGGGGAGCTATAATTTAGATGTTAATTTGCACTATGCGCTCTTTAATGAATTAAACAATGAAGGCTTATAATAGATGGAAATGCAACCAAATCTTTGAAACACACAGGCATTGGCTCACAAGACAGCTGTGCAGTTGACAAGTAACATGAGCCTTATGTGAGAAGAAGGGGAAATCGTAAGATTTGCATATAATTATTGAGATCATGCAAATGTCAGTTATGAGGAGGGGAAAAAAACACAGGCATCTCACTGTTAAATCCTGACAGTTGGCATCACCGAAGAACTCAAATACACTTGAGCACTGGTTGGCAGAGGGTCATTAAAACAGAATTTGCAGAGACATTAGCTCCCTCACTTTTCTTTGAGTGACGTTTTACTATTAATAGTTTGCAGAGGCTTTGCAGAAAACATATTAATAAGAGAAACTGTAATGGGGGTATGTACAGCAAGTGCAAATGCATAAAGGGGTGCCCAAGAAGCTAGCCTCTAATTGATCAGCTAGTGCTATCGCTGTGACTATCCTAAAGTGAGAAGAGAGTGCAATGACAAGCAGGCATAGCTGAATAATACAATATGATATTTCGGAGCTAGGAGGGAGAGTGATTAGTTTCTGGCCTTTTACTTTGCTAATCTCATTTCCAACTCATGTCTTACCAGATTGTCTAGAAACAGTCTGGTTTGAAGCCTGTAAAATGGTCCCTGAGAGAAATGAAGCACAGATAATCCTTACAGTATTTGTCAGTGTGAAATGTGTCTTTGTTTTACTGGACAATACTGTACATTACCAGGCTTTGATGTACTGTATCAATGCCCTCATTTAAGCGCCAATCCTCCCCCCTCGCCCCACGCCTCCCTCTCTCCAAACCTAGAACCTAATGTATAGGGAATGAATTAGCCTCCCTTTAAGGGAATATTCTCTTCAGATTTAATTTGTATAAAATGCGCTAGCAGCTTACTGAACTCATGAATAAAGAGGGAGAGTTCCGAATGCTATTTTATTTCCTGCTCCTTTCAGCACCATCGTAAAGCTCATTACCTATGTTAAAAAATACATACAATGCAAATTTTGCAAGTGGTTTGGAACACGTTTCCGTAAAAGCTTTGTTACTGAAAACAAAACTTTCCATAGCGAAATCCTGCCTCCTTTATTTGGCATATTTTTGCAAAGTGCTTTTTGATCATTCTTTTCTATTCTATTGTTTCAGCTAAATCAGCACTTCACAGGAGCTAGAGGTACCTCTTCCAGAGATGAAAGGAATTTATACACAACGGAACCAGCTAATTTTCCAAGTGAAGCAGAAAGATTGGAGAAAAAGCTAACCTGTATGGAAAGAAGCAGTGACTTGCTAAGGCATTCTATGCCTATCAGTTCCTCATCTGAAAACCCTTCACAAGAGATAGGAGGAGAATCAAAAGATAAAGTTAAGTATTTCCTAAGAGATTATAATAGTCAGCCATCAGGGGAGGAAGTCACTGCTGGCTTGGTAAACAATGGTGAGCAGTCTTTGGAACGTACTGGTACCAGTGAAAGCCTTTTACTGGAAAAATATTTCCCTGGGACAAAGCAGAATGAGGCTATCGATAGTACGGCTAATGTCTCAAGCCGACAAAGAGAGCATCATACAGATATTTCAAAAGGTGAGACAGATAGCGCCTCGGGAAGTAAGGTGATGGAGAGGTTATTCATCAGTGAGGATGCTGCTGATACCTTGAAAGGGGCCTGTGAAACGAGACCAGAAACCATTTCTTCAGAGCATGATGAATCCGTGCAATTAAATGCACACATAGCAGGAACACTGGATGGCAATGCTAATCCAGCTCCAGAGCACCAGGCGCCACAAATGTCTCACCAAACTCTGGATTCATTGTTGTCAGATGCTGACAAAAATGAAGGAAGAATCAAGATGATTGAAAGCAGAGTTCGGCTACATTTAAGAGGAGATTTATATGCCGACAGTTTTGCACATGCTGATGTCTCAATAGATTCCACAAAAAGCCAATATACGCAAAAAAAAGGGGTTGGTGAAATGTCAGGAAAGAGCTATAACACTAATGTGGGGAAGGAGAAGAAAGTCATCGAAGTAGCAGACTTAGCACTAATAGGCGAGGAGGAAGCACCCAAGCCTTTCAAGTCACATAGGAAACACGCCGCCAAAGCGTTGAGCACAACGCCTCTGTCAGCCGAAGAAAACAAACAGGCACCCAGGCTTGCACAGGCACGTCCCCCAGCATCCTCTCCTGGTGATGAAAGGAGCGCCGAAGACACTTGGGAACACAGAGGATTCACAAGGTTAAAAGACAGAGGAAAGTCAGACAACACAAATAAAGGAAGACTGATAGGAAAAGAAAGCAAAGCAAACCCCGCGGAGCAGAGGTGGCAAGAATCGGGTAGCGAGGTTCGGTGGGGAGAGAGGGGGAACACAGGGCCTCGGAGTACGGCTTCCACAAAGGAGTTGTTTACCTGCCAGAAGGCAGAGAGTTGTGAAAAGTCTTCTGTCTCCAAGCAGGGTATTACAGAGGAAGCAGAGGCAGGTACAGCTTATATAATTAAAACAACATCAGAAAGTGCTCCAGAAAAAATGTCTGCCAGTGAAAAAGCAGTAATTGCTAAGCTACCTCAAGAGACTGCAGTAAGTGACAGGCCCACAGAGGAAAAGGAAACAGCGTTTGATACACATGAAGGGAGAAATGATGGTTCACATTATGCTCTTTGTCAACTCAACACAGTGGGTGTATTATATGACACTGAATTTGAAAAGGAATCAGTTTTAGATATTTATAATGCACGCGTACATGAAACACTGCAAGGAGAAACGATGTCTGTATGCAATAGCAGGGAAAAACGTGCCAAAGCACAGCCAGACATCAGCAATATCCTACCTGTAGGAGAGGCAGTAAAGGCTTCTGCTACAGGAACGAAAGAAGATTTGCAGCAAGGTTTATATTCAGAAGTATCTAACTCTCCCCCGAGCGCCCAGAAGCATCTATACAGTGAGGAAGCAAACGCTCTCTGTAGGGAAGAAAGCCATGCTGGTGCGCTTGCCTATTTACGTGCCGAAGCTGAAACAAAAATGCCACCTTCTGGTACAAATGCTGTGGCTGGTTACCATTATAAAAGCTCTTCAGTGGCACCTTCTGAAGGGTCCACTGTGGCAGGAGTTATGGAGCATCTGTATACACACTTTGAATTCAAAGTCATTGACAAGGTTGCTGCTGAGTCAGGGTACAATTTAAGTCTACCAAATGAAATGACATGTATTAATAAAAACCTCTCTCCTGAAGCTGAAAATAAAGTATCTTCCACTTCAGACATGGTGATTTCTGGAGAAGGAAGAGGAAGAAATATAGGTCAATGTTTCCATCAAGCAGAGTTCAAGCAAGAGAAGTCATCGAGGCCAGAAGTTTTAATTACTAAGCCTCCCAAAGTAGTTGGAGGGACAGGCTCTCAATCTGACCGTTTGATAACTGAGGAGAAAGAGCTAAACTGGGCGGATGGCTCACAGAAGGAAAGTCAGCACGTTTCTGATTCTGCAGGTATTTGCAATCAGAAGAGTGAAGCACTTAAGTTACCTAGGGAGTCTCCAGGTTTAAAACATATTGCTTGCAAAATATGTTATTTCTTCTTCTTTCTTTTATTTGCTGCAACACTCTACCATTATGATTTGATGGTTTGTCTTGCACTCTACCTGTTCTCCTTGTATTGGCTGTACTCTGAAGGAGGAAGAAACAAGGAGTCTGTCAAGAAGGAATAACATTGTCAACTGTGCTCAAGATCCATGGTCGATAGTCTCTAACCCCTCCAAAGCATTTTCACTGTTAAAGAGCATATTCATTGTTAGAACCAAAGCAAGTTTTCCACTGAAGCATCTTTTTTAAAAGATTACATATGAAGTTGAGCCTTCATGTAAGTAATTATACTATATAGGACCATTATGTTTGCATCATTAAATACCTATATGAATATGAGTTCTGAAGCACGTCAAGTTAAAATGAAGTACAGCTGTTGCTCCTTAGCAGGATATGAAGAAGCAATGCTTCATATCTCTTTAGTGCTTAAAAACACCATTTGCTTGCATTAATTTGTTTTGCAGTAAAACTTCATGTTTTCCTGGGAGTTTTTCCTAAGGTTTTCTGTAGTACATAACAACACAAGGAAGGGTATAAAAACTAACTCAGTATTTTGGTACTGACATTGCAGTTGATAATCTGCTAGTGTAATTATCCAATGCTCTAAGAAATATGACATCCATTGACAGGTTAATATTTTTTTCCAAATTCTTATTTCATTGTTTTGACTTAGAGCTCCAGTGGAACCCCTGTTTGAGAAATGTAAGGCTTTGACTTCAATAATGTCATGTAACTTTCACAATGTAACTGCGCAGCAGAGCAGATGTGCTGTTTCCACCCTCAAGAGATGGAAGACCACAGTTACAAGCCTCTTACCATTCACTCACATGCATGAATGTTCTTGGTTTTTGTAAATGACAATTGTGTAATGTGACTGAGAATGTCACTGAACAAAGTGTTATTCCAGACAAAGCCTTTGAATGACATTTTTTCATCAGTGATGCTTGAGCATATCTACAAAGCATTAAATAAATTTTACAAAGGAGTGCTATGACTGTGTTGAGCATGTCTGGATTAGGTTACTGCTTTATTCTATGGTTCGTTACGTAGAGCTAATCAAACACCAAGAGAAAACAGAGCGCACAGCCCTGGCTTTCAGTGAGGCTGCTTTGTGTGGCTTGGGTGAGGCAGAAAAGCCTGGTATCTGCCCTAAGCAGAGCCCAGATTGATCCCACTCAGCAGGAGTCCCATGGGGCAGGCACACTGGAGGCTCCACTGCTCCAGCATCGTGGGTCTCCCATATAGGAACATAAAAGTTTGTCCGGAAACAAAAGGATGGACAGATTATGTTGTGCTTCATCCATTTTCCAGATGATGGTCACAAAAGCCATCATAGGTAGTATGTTAAAAGAAGCACCAAGGCTACATAATGTTACTGGAGCCCTACAATTTAAGAAGGAGCAAGAGCTGGTTTAAGCTGTGCGTTTCCGTCTCCTCACTGCCACTGTGAAATACCACATCCACTGGGAAAATCTTGGTTGCAAAATATGGATGAAGCTACATAATAGTGACGTTATTTAGTTGTTAGCTTAGCTCTGAAATACATCTTTTAAAGTCCATTTAAAACTTATTCAAATGTTTCAGAATGTTGGGAGACTGCTACAGGAGGCACCTTGGCATTCTTGTTCTCCAGAGGGACAAAACTTTGGAGTATTGTGGGAGCAGTGTGTTCAAGTGGGGTGAGCAAAGGTGTGAGTGATCTATTGCTGATGTGCATGCTGATGGCTGGATACCTTGGCAACTTTTGACAGCAATCCATGAATGAGTTATAGTGATGGGCTAGAGGTATTAAGGAGTGACACAAAAGGCTGTAATACTTGCCCAGATGTTCTAAGGTGTATATAGGAGCTAAATGTTCATTGAGATAAAGAAATTAATTCAGTAGGCATTAGGAGCTAGATCCAACAAAAAGCTTAGGCTTAGACTTAAAGCAGGATTGAGGCTCAGTCTATATAAGTCAAAAATAATGACTGTAA
>VZSC01011130.1:73734-86543 GCA_013398225.1 Steatornis caripensis
GCATGCTGATGGCTGGATACCTTGGCAACTTTTGACAGCAATCCATGAATGAGTTATAGTGATGGGCTAGAGGTATTAAGGAGTGACACAAAAGGCTGTAATACTTGCCCAGATGTTCTAAGGTGTATATAGGAGCTAAATTTTCATTGAGATAAAGAAATTAATTCAGTAGGCGTTAGGAGCTAGATCCAATAAAAAGCTTAGGCTTAGACTTAAAGCAGGATTGAGGCTCAGTCTATATAAGTCAAAAATAATGACTGTAAACCCTTCTTTACCTGGAGACCACAAACGCTGAAAGAACCTAGCCTTTTCATGATGTTTATAGGCACTTTTAAAAAAAAGCATGACATTCCCTTACTTTTGGTCGTTCCTACAGTGTGACAAGTCGCTTGTCTAAATGGGTATGAATTTCAGCCTTGCTGGGATAGAGATGTCAGGTATTGCTTCTCTTCCCAGTACAGTGGGAGCTCTCAAGTAGTGTCTAATATATTCTGACAGGATCAAAGTCCTCAGTTAGAGGGCTAAAAAGGTGAAGAAAACACCCTGCATCTGTCCTGCTGAAACTGTCACCATACACTCAAGTACCAGGCTCCTGGGGCCACAGAGAACAAGCACGTAAGACACATTTTATTCTAATAGTTAAAACCACTATGCCAGAAAGAAGAATCTTTAGATTCAGATCCCAGTTCAAAACCTTCTTCGATCTAATTTACGCTATAACTGTTTAAAGCAAAAATCATAAAAAATCAGAGTAAGAACTGAAATCCAGGTTCCTGTCCTGTTAGATAAATGCTCTGTTCACTAAACAACAGGATTCAAATCCATGTTTGAATATCTTCAGCTTTACAAACCTGAGCCTTCCATCCAGCAGGATGTAGTTTAACCATTGAACTACTATTGTTGTCGGGAAGATTCTTGTCCCCAGGGTTTGGAAGTACCTCTGTGCCTAGGTGGGTTCCTACTTTCCCAACTGAATTAAGCTGAAAGTCGTTCTCGGCTCAAAATAATAGCTACTTTGCTTTCCATTTGAGAGTAGAGACTTTCATTTGCAGCTCACATCCCAGGGGAGTTTGCTTCTTCCAGAGCTTTGGTACTAAAAGAGACATGTAATGTCTATTTCTTAAGAGAAATCTAAATCAGACACAGTCCAAATGCTTAAGCATCTGAGATAGATAGCTAAATAATTTAAAATATCTTGGACACAGGCCTTATTGCAAGCAGAGCTGAGCTGTTCATCCACCATGGAAGTGGGGAAGCCTGGTTGCATTTTTTATTGAATCTTGGGGACTCCAAGGAGTGTGCACTTTGGGAAATCTTTGGCTCTTTTACTTGGAAGCCGTGATATCCTGGAGCCATGGGAACCTCTGTGCGGCGGTCCTCTGTATATAACGTGCAAGTCGAAAGTGGGTTCTCTCATTTATTTCATCCCAAAATATCTGGATGGTTGACAAATATTCAGTTCAGCTGATTGGACAGCAAGAAAAGGGGTCAGGCATAATTGATGGGCCCCAGACTATGGGTGGAAGAAAGACGTTGGATTTAATCAGTCTCTGGAGAACATCAGAAAAATGTTACAGAGAGCCCAGGAGAGGTAACATGACCTGCAAAAAGAATGCAGGGATAAATAGAGAGGATCTATTAATACAGACATTCATTAAAAATTAGTGGGCTTTTGGTGTGTGTCATAATATATTTAAAGCAGTTGCCAAATATCAGTCAGAATTCAGATGGGTTTCAATCTCTACAGAAAGCTAGATTCAAACAGCTCTGTTCCTGTGTCCAACAACTTAAATGTCTGGGTTTGCCATTTTAACACGTACAGTTGTTCAGAGTTGGAATTTAGGGTAAATATTTGGATGTTAGAATAAGCATATTTCATCTACATACAAGTGGAATACTGTTAGCATTTCTCAGCTTTGGAATGGGATTTTACGTCCTATATTTAAGATATTTAGTCAGCGTATCGTACCTCATGATTGCAAAACAGGACTCTAGACTGATCTGTGAACACAGGTGCCTGAACTTTTAAGTACTTATGTACTTAAAACAACAAAGCAAGTAATTTTATCTTTTTTATTTATCATTTGATAAGCTATCTTTTAAAAATCCTCTCATTTTTGTTTGTACTGTGAAAACAATACCTTTGTAACATTGGCAAAATATTCAGCTTTTACTTATTTCAGGGAATAAGTGATGTGTTGCATTTTCGCAATCATTCATGTTTAGCTTGCCTACTAGGCCTCGTAACATATTTCTAGTTAAGACTTTCTTTTCTAGTAGTTTCTAGTTATTTCTTTAGGCTATGCAACAGAAAGAAGGTATGAACCTATGTGGCAGGCCCATGGTCATGAAAGCCTCAACTGATATGATGCAGAGAATAAGCATTATTCTTAGAATTGTGGGGAAAATCTTGCTTGCATTGCTGCAGGTACATGAGGTATCCACATCCTATACCACGGGAGGTGTGTCCCATGGCTATTACCTGAACTGTAAGTGTAACAAACACATTAATTTTCATATTGTGGCATTTATAATCTGTTGAATTAACTTAAATCTAAATTCGAGGCATCAGGGAGAGGAGTGGGAGGAAGTTCTGTATCCAGATACCTTGCTGGTTAGTAAGAACAAGCCACATCGTTAATGCCTCAAATATTTGTGGTTGATAATTGCTTGTCACTTCTTATCCATCAGTGACTTTCGACTTGACAGTAGATAGATAGGCTACAGAAACAAGCTACATTCTTTAAAGGTTTACTTGATATTGGAAATGAAAAATAAGCAGGGCAGAATACAAACTGGATCCCTGAAGGAAGGTTAATACGGTAATATTTGAAGTCACTACACTAAATTTTAGATGCACCCGGAATAAAACACTGAAGCTCTCTAGTCATCGAACCTATGAATGAGAATCAAAACAGACAGTGTGTTGAACTGGGAGCTGGCAAAGGTATCTAAACTGAAATCCCCATGGCAGAGTTGTGTCTTATACCCTTATCCCATCAGAGGGATTAGATACTTAATGTCGGGTTGCAGGGACACGTTTTTATCAGATCAGGTTTCATATCCTGCAGCCCTCTGTGCACTGAGGCACCTAAGCTGATGCTTTCAGAAACAGAACGCGTTGCATTAAACAATCCCAGAGTTTGGGGACTGGAGAAAGGAAAACTTTAACCCCTTAAAGCATGGATTGGGACATTCATGAATTAGGGGATCTTTAGATATAATCCCTGTGCCAAGGACAACTTGTGCATTTTATGTGAAATTCTGGTTAGATAAACTACAAAACTGACACCAAGACCTTCATGTCTCCTCAGTGAGGTCAACTTCTTCCTTAGTCTGTAAAGTCACTCTTCCAGGCCCACATTAGCGCCTCACAAAACAGGACTGGAGAATTGTTCTAGCCATGAAGGTGTCATAGGAAAAGGGGTAACATCTCCAATGGCCGAACCCACTGTGTTTTTTGAAAATCTTGATCTTATAACTGTACTTTAAGGTCAGGCTCCTCCTGATCAAGCACAGTCAGGATTTCTCTGCTCGGTTACACAGACTGGACCAAGGAACCAGACTGGTAAATTGAGTAAATGTCTAAGGATAGATGGAATTTGTGGATTTCTCTCTTAGACTTACAAATGTGCTTAAATACCAACACAGTCCCACTTTAGGCAACCATGTTCTTTTGTGAATCTCAGCTGAGTTTTCTAAGACTTGCAAATCTTTTGAGAGCACTGTCTGCAAAGGAGACCATTGAGGTACATGGATCATGACAAGACTCAGGATGCTTTGCTGATCTAGGAGGTCTTGATGCTGCTAAGGATTCAGAGTTGAAGTGGTGTTCCAGAGCTCTGGTATTCTTTGGGTATCAGGGGGCATTTTTTGACCAAAACTACATACGCCTGAGTGAGGACAATATTTGTGAAACAGGGTGGGTAGGTGGAAGGGAACTGATAATTTCTGCATTCTGAGCAGGCATGAACTAGGTGAGCTGAGTCATTTAATGAGCGAGGTATGTATGATTTGGCGGTACATACAAGATGTGTGTGTGCATATGCGTGTGGGTGGCACTAGGACAAGTGGGTGGAAAGGTGAGAACTAGATTTCATGGGTGAATGGAGAAGAAACAATAAACATAATGGCTAATTGGAAAGTTTCTGAACAGCCTTCTCTAGAGATGTGAAAGTTTAATAAGTTCTGAGTAGGTTGTACAGATAACACAAATACGGTACTAGCTATATAAAGTAGTAAAAATTAAAGTATATGCTAACTTATTTTTGTAATTTATCAATTACCACTTAATGGAATTGTAGTGGAGGATATCTTGCCCTTGACCTTAATAGTCAATGATTCAAGATTAGAGCATAGCTCTGAGGACCAGAAACACAGGCTCCTTCTCGGGATGCTGTAGCCCTCCAGGGAGGGACAGCCTCCAGCTGGAGCCACGAACCCCTTGTGGCCATTTACTTAGGTCAGTCCTCAATGACATGAAGCTGTGTGCATCAGGAGGAAACAAGAGTACATGTCAGCCTGTGGTTATTAGAGCAGAAATATAAAACTATTTGCGCATAGTTATCTCCTGCAATCCGTGTGTTGTCTAGTATAGTTTAAAGTCACCTCAGAGCTTCTTTCATTTCTTTTTAGTACACTTGGCTGCAGGAGGACATTCAGATTCCCAGGGACCACAGGGTATGAATGTGCCTCGCCTGTGTGTGATGGCAGGGAGATCATAGGACACATAGACTCACACGAGCTGCTATACTGGTTGCATTTATGTGGAAATTTCTTCTCCTCTCCACCAGGGGATCTTTCTGGAGCTGAGTGTGTCAGCTGTTTGAGCTCCTGGCACTGCCTTCTCCAGGGGAAGACAGAAGACTGCTCCATACTGCCATACTTCCCTGGTGTCTCTGAAGGGGGAATGAGAACTGCCAAGGGATAGACAGTGAAAGCGAGCTTACTAATTAAGGTCCTTTTTATTAGGGAGAAATACCTTCTACTCCCAGGGTAATCAGGGACAATTAGGAGCAGCTTAGAACTCTTTAAATACAACAACAGTGACCTGTTTGGGGGAAAGTCCTGATTAAACTCTTCAGAAACTCCTTATTTCTTCATCAAGCTGCATGGCTGTCTGTCCTTCTGTGCTATGGATGAGCCAAGATCCATGACCGACAGATGACAAGGGTAGGAGGCCTATATCACATAGGTTTCTTACCTCCTTGAATGGTCTAGGCTGTTGAATGGCTTGGTAGTTAGAAAAACTAAGCAATGATTTGACCAACCTCAGAACTAGGCAAACCTGTGGGAAATGAGCCAGAAGTCACAGAGGTGCTTGGCCTGTACCCATCATAATTTAATGTTATGGGTGACAAAAGTCAGGCTTTTATAAGAGATTATGTGCAAAAGAGAAATACTGTTTGATAAACTACTGGTTTACCCATAGCAAAGTATTTGCCTAGTAAAAGGACCTTCTAAGTACCAACTAGAACTCTTACACAATTTTGTGATGTAATTTTAGTGTATAATCCTTTTATATCATGCAGTATTTTTGTGGAATTATGGCAGAATTATTACTAAGCCTTTAAAAACCAGAGAGAAGAAAGGAAGAGAGAAAGCTGGAAAAGGGAGAGAAAAAGCAGGCAAGCATGTGTCTGCATTGTTCCATAGCAGGGAAGAGATTCAGAAAAAGGAAAATTTTATTCTTCTAAGTTTAAGTTGAGCTTGTGAGCAACATATCACTGTTCTCTAAGACACGTTGCACTCCAGAAAACGGCACAAACCCAGACAAGCCTTTTCATTTCCCTGCCCTGTATGTCAGTAATAAGAACAACACCAGTAATGGCAAGCCAGGTGATGAAGGCTGCGTTCCTGGGGGCAAAGGCAATGCCTCTGTTACCCTTGCATGGTGTGGCCAGGACATGCTATCAGCCCGCCTTGCTGGGACTCTGCTTCCACATTTCACGTACACCCATTCATCTGACCATTAGCAATCAACTAAGACAGCTATGTCCTGGAGCATGGACATTTTCTTCAATCTTATACTAACATGCACGGTGAGCTGCACATACAGTAATGCACAGTTTTATTCATTACATGATATATAATTTGGTATAAAGAAATGTTTAAATAAGCTGTTATTACCTTGAATTATCAAACATTACAAGACATAAAGTGCAAGAAACTCAACACTAGCAACTGTGGCTGCGACCTTTTAGATTAGCTGATCCGGACAGAGTTACACCTGTAGCTGTACATCATCTTTTAGCGCAGACATATCAAGTGAGAAGCAAACATTGTGATTTTTTTCAAAAGTGTGTTGTATGATACTGCACAAGGCAATAGCATTACTTGCCATGTACTTTCCTTTTTATTCTATGAAAGTCAAGAACTTACACATTCAATAAACGTTGATTATAAATTAGATTCATGACAACTGTAATCTCATTAGCTGTATTTTTAATAAACCAGTGCTAAACCATGTTCTATTGTGTGGATACAAAGCTACATTTTTTGCTATGCACTAGGCATCACAATTTTCATGGCTTTTTTTGATCTGTGGAGTATTTAATCTGGGTCTGCTGTTGTGGGCAAGTTTTCGTTACAGTCCACAGGGCTTGGCCCAGGAGGGCTCTGGTGGAGGGCTCTGGTGCTCACGAGCTGGGAGTGCAGCCCAGAGCCCTGAGTAAGGCTTCTGTGCTCGCTATCCAATGCAATGGAGAATGAGCTATTTCAGAATGACATCTCAGAAACCCACTGAATATAGTCTCATCTCTCTTTTGAACAGAAACGCACCTGATGAGTCTAAATAAATCCAGAATTAGGTAGAAGCCCCAGCTGAATGTACACAGTGGGGAAGAGGTGCCAATGCTCTGGAGAGCTTCACTCCCAGATTGCTTCCTGCTCCAAACTCCAGGCTGGGGAAGACTAGGCTGCCCCACCACTCCTCTGTATATCTGCGTTTCCTTTTCCAGGGTCACTGAGAGGAAGGGACATCAGCAATGTGTCAAGTCTCCCGATGGGGATGACCAGGAGATCATAACTTGGGGTGTGCTGTGGACCCTGCGTTGCAATGAAAAGCCATCATGAGTCACTGGATTACAATTTTGGCTTTACATATCTCAACTCCACCTAATTCTTGTTTTAAGGACCCAAGACCTTCACTGAATATAGGCTAACATTATCCAGCCTTTTCAGTGCATGAGAAGAGACTTTATTTTGGAATAGAATTTAATGTTACTCTTAATTGAATTAGTAATAAAACCTTGCAGTTCCCCTTCAATACCTACCTTGTTTCTTTCTTGACAATATTTTGCCTCCTGTCTGGCATCATAGCTATAATTAAGAGAACTTCCCTTTTACATGCCCAGTTCTTTAATATTTATGTCCTTTTAAATGTTCATATTCACAAGCACTCTCATTCAATTTGACATTATGGAGACTGCATTTGGCTTTTCGTACTTCTGCTTAGCACAAAGGCCTATTTATACAGATATTTTACTCATATGCAAATAAAAGCAATAGGATTATTTAATTTATTACCATTGCATTAGTGATAAGCAAATCATGTCCTAAAACAGACTCATACCAGTTAGATAGGCTGATGCTGGCAGTCAAGCAGATAGAGCTCTGCTATGACGAGTCTAGAGAAAAGTGACTGCAAGAGCAGAGAAGTCAAACTCCTGACCCTGCAATGTCTATTGAATGACTTCTTTTCTAAAAAGATGGGACCTCTACTGATGCTGAAGATTTCAGGGAGAACCTCTCTAACCGCATCATTAAAAATTGCAGTCCCCCTTCAAATATCCACCTTGATGTCTTCACAATGTTTTCCCTCCTATTTGGCATCAATGGCAAGCTGTTTATTAATCATGCTATAATTCCTGTTCCTGGCATGAAGGCTTCTGTAGAAGCTGTGCTGTGACTGTAGGTGTCTCTAAACGGTACAATTCAAGCACGCGGAGGCTTGGTCAGCTCATGCTCTGGGTCAACATGGGACTGCTCTCCTGCTGGGCAAAACGGTTAAGCACCCTGCCAAGTGTGACCAGTGAGCCCTCCCTGGGATGAACTACTCTGAACTACTGAGATGGGAAAGTGGTCTTTGGTCGGTGCAAAGTACGGCACAATGAACAAGGAAGAAATAGCTCATATATGGAGTACGTAGTACTGAACGTTCTGAGGAACTGAAGATGGCTGAAGAGGCTTAAAGTCATGCCAAGCAAATTGTTCCACAAATCCCAATCTGAAATACATGAACTTTAGACAAATTCTTCACATGAATTTGCTCATAAAATATTATTGACTTCATATAAATAAAAATTGTATAAATTATAAGTTTAACTGTGTCATTTTGCAATGACACACTTGCAATTTCAAGAAATTTATGAAAATTTCACAGCGATACTTAGAATTCATTCTCTCAAAGTATTAGTGGAAAATCTTTCCAGTAAAAATCTGAGCATTGGACAGCACTGACAAAAAATTCTCATTTAAAAACTAGGTGCCTAGGACACAACCTGTGGAGCAGGTCTGTGTTGCCTGAGGGTGACTGGAATGCCTAACAAATCACACTGTATAACTTCTGGGGTAATTTTGGCTACAGTCTTTGTTATATGCTACAGTGATAATGTATTTTCTTACACCGTATAAACAGCACCTCCTTGCTATTAGTACTTGTGCTCTGTATTATGGAGACTGCATATTTTGGGCTGAATATTTTCTCATAACAAGATGCTTAAAACTACAGCTACATGTTCATCCCTTGAAACTGAGTGGAAATTAAAAACACCAAATAAGACTAAGGATACAAGGACATTTTCTAAGGACCCTGGCTGCTGCCTGGGAGCTGCAGACACTTCCGCTGAGCTACAAAAGGAGAAGAATGAAGAAGAGAGGGTAGAGAAAAAGCAGAAAGAAACTGCCAGCAGAATCCCCTTGTGCTTGGCTTGATTTCCAAACAGAAATCCCTACCTGACATGCAAGTAGTGCTTAAGCCAGTAATTACTCCTCTTCTTAGGATCTATCCTCCTCCAGTGCCTGGAGGATGGGACAAAGTTAGGCTCGATTTGGGCGACAAATCCTCAAGTGGCTGGCTCTGTCCTTTAGCGAGTGCAGGGACATCCCCCGGGCTCCCAGATCCCCTGGTTATTTAGGTGAGAGGCAGGTCTGGTCCACACTCTCAGCCAGAGCAGCAGGGATGGGAAATACTTTGGGTAAAAATGGGGAAAAGTCTGTGTTGGAGTGGAATTTGGCTCCCTGCTTTGTGGCAGGTATGTAAGCTATTCATGCCTGGGACAGTACTTATTTCAATATTTGAACAACTCTTGGCACAACAAGGTCAAAATATTTAAGTCTGAGAAGTAACAGCTATGTTTTTAAAGGCATGAGGGTAGTGAAATCAATGAAAGATGGCTAAAACACCTCTTAATTAGGCTCTTACATCTTAATAAAAGATGTGGGATAACTTCTTCTTTTGTAAAACGTTTTCAGAGCAATTACTGTAATATTTTTATTCTAGCAAATAAAGAGATTTCAAGGCCAGGTGGAGGGGTGTACTAGGGGCAATGTGAGAGATGCAGACCAAGTGGGGATAAATACCTCTAAAACTTGCTGGCTGTTTCATCTACAGGAAACAGGGATTGCAGGACGATGGCAGCTGACAGGAGCCAGATCTCAAGGAGTCAAAATGTTCTTTGACATCTCTGGCAAAAAATGACCATCATTATTATGATCTCCTACATAGCACAGATCATGGAACTTCAAATAATGATCCCAGGATAAGAGGCAGTGTCTTTTAAAAATGGACCTGCTCTTGATTTGAAGAGGGTGAATGAGAATTTATTGTATCCTTTGATAGTCTGTTCCGGTGGTTAATTATTCTCACTATCAAAAATGCATGTCTCTTTTTTCTTGTTTGGATGTATGCTAATTTCAAACAAGTTTTTGTTTTTGATTGTACAATTAAAAAACTGTGGAGAGGTCTACAAGGCACTTTAGAAAAATGGAAATTCTGAAATACTTCCTTATTATAAAACTTCACTGTTGCATAATTATGATAAAACTGTTTTTCACCTCTCGCTTTAGGTGGTTTGTAATGATTTTTGAAAGAATTTGGCACTTTAAAGCCATAATTAGGAAGTAAAGGTGTAAGACATTTTTATTTCTATAAAACAAATGTAGATCTTATTTTAATAGGGAAAAACACTTTAAATTACTAGCTTATTACCAGCCTAACTGTTATAAGGCCACAGCTTTTGCCAGTGAAAATGGGATTGGACTAAGTGTGAGATAAACCATTCTGAGCCTGCCCCAAAACAAAGCTAGTCTCAGAGCCTCACTTCCCAAAGAATAACACGAGGGGAAAAAGAAGTTATAACAGGCTAAGATGGATGTGCTGTTGTTGCACCAGGTACAGAGTCATAGTATGTGCCCAACCCACCTCTTTGTAGCCCATGATACCCTTTCCCCACATCCACGATCCTACAGAACATCTCTGGCCATCTGAGCGCGTGCTCTGTGAGCTCCTGGCAGCGATGCTGCTGCCAGCACATACCACACACAGCCCATGGCTGCATCCTGCTCTAGGAAAAGCTGCAGTTCTCAGGCACACTGCCTGAGGGTCAGAAGAAGCTATGCAGATCAGCCATGCATGGTGCTGATGGTGCTGGTCCAGACTAGAGCCTTCACAAAGCCAGAGTAACGTGGGCCCCCGTGATGGAAAATACATCTGCGAGCAGTGGCACGGCATCGGTCTCTGCCTTCTGCAGGTTGTGGCTGGGGAGATGTTGAAGTTTGATGTGCTGTTTCATGTCTGCTTATTATTACTACTTCTCTCACCAAAGCCCAGCCTTATGTCCTTGAATGTACATCCTAGAACATCTTGTATGAAAGGTCTGTGTATATTTCCTTTACTCTTCACACGCATTATGAACAATGAGAGCTTGCAGCATCTCAGAGTACAGTAGAACTCTGTGAATGGAGCAGAATCTTTCTCTCTGGATTAAAACCAGTTCTGGACATATAGGACCCGCAGATTGAACCAAATCTTGTTTCTATTGCTCATCTCTTTCCTTGCAGTTGCTCGAGAGGTAGCAGAGAAACAACCAGCAGAATGGGAAGCAACAATCTACTACTTGGCTGGACTTATTTCTTTAGTTTCTTAATCTTCTGTGGCAGCCTAGACATGCTGCAGTGCAAGCTCTCCCAGCAAGCTGTCACGTCAAGATGTGACTTTAAGCTGGCTAGTGGGAAAAAAATGATAGGGGAGCTCACAAGCAAAATGTCAGGAGAGGGGTATAACATTTGACACATTCGTGAAGGTGCCTTGTGGTTTTGGGTGCTCAGCTGAAATAGAACATAGGCCAGGTATCTTTGATGGTCACAGGAATTGCTTTTGGAAATATTAGCTGTGATGTCTCATACATGAGGTAGTCATGCTGTAGTCAACAGGGCACCGTGGGTCATGATACAGCACAGAATTTGCACCTGCAAGGTTTGCACAGAAGGGTCCACTGCTGTTCTCACATCTGTGTAAACCAAGATCCTTTCCAAGATTTAGGATGTTGACTTGTATAAAATTAGGACAAATAAGACAATGTAGTGAATAGTGATCGTAAAATCATTGAATTATTATAGTTTACAGTGACGTAACAGCAAAAATTGAAGTTTGCATTGCTGTTTTCAAAGCAGTTTGATCTTAGATATTGTAATTGCTACTAATTCCACAGTGGCCCAAGCTAAAGGACAATGAGATTTACAGATGTTGTGTTCAAATGTTAATTTTTCATTTATTGTTATTTTTATTTCACAAATCATTGTTGCATCCTGCAGTGCTCAGAAACTTGTTTTATAAAAGTATTATCTTGTTACTGTGAGATGTGCTTGTGAGTCACACCACAGTGAGAAAAACAATGCTATATTTGTCAGCCCAGCAGCGCTGATGTAGCTATAGAACAGAGTTGTGTTCCAGGCACTGCATGAATCTTTAACAAGGCTATCAGCACTCCACCTAGGTGCCATAGTTATGGTCACATTAGGAATAACAGCTAAAACTGTACAGATATGTGGCTACCAAATCATTATTGCTGATGCTTATGTACTTATGTATTTATGACTTGGCAGAAAGAACACAAATTGAATTTTATATGCCCAACACAGTCATGCTGAGTTGTCAGTGAAAAAAAGAATTGCTTTTGACCTTGTAAAGTGAGCATATAATTTTCTTGTGTGAGTTTATTCTAATTCTGCATTTTAAAATAATATATGCACCTGAAGTTGCAAACTGTTAAAGTGAGAATGTAAGGGGAACCTAAGAATTTCTGGTATGTTAAATAACACAAATTTCTTAGGTCTCATATACGACTTTCACAGTCTCACTACCATTAGCCTCGATCTTTTTTAGTCCACCACACCAGAGAAGTGAGCTAGACAAAGTGAGTAAGTGAATTCTCCATCATTCACTTCTTTACGTTATTGTGAGGATCAATAAGTGGCCGTTCAAAGGAACTGAGGCTAAGCCACTCATTAATCCTGCCTCCCAGAGATTTTAAAATATGATTTTCTTTTCTTTGTCATCATCTTTGAAGCATGCAAAATGCAGTTTATGGAAAGTGGGAATAACACAGAAAAGAACTTAATGGAAGATTAAGCAAGTTTTTGTATGGGGAAAACTCAGTGCTCATTGAACAGGTCCTCTTATCATCTGTGGTTCGGCCACTTGTAGCACTTTTTTTCTTGGCAGTTTTTTTGCTCAAGGACTTCATTTCTCTCTGTGCTTCATTTCCTGCCCCCCCCCCCCCCCCCCCCCCCCCCCCCCCCCCCCCCCC
>VZSC01011130.1:96702-167817 GCA_013398225.1 Steatornis caripensis
CCCCTCAAATTAATAATAAATATTTCCATAGTGGAATAGTGAATATAAAATAATTATAATTTTATTTCACCACTTGTACATATTTATATCTTGTATTAGTCATACATTTTTTTTTCCCTTGCGTTTCCTTTTTCTGATGTATTACAATTACATTCTAGCATGCACTTCTTTCGGACCACTTCTACAGCTCACTTCTTTCCTTGATCCACTTGTGAAGGGTATATCCTTCACTAACAAAGCTTGATTCAGTTTTGTCCTTGATATTTCAACTCTTTTAGCCATGTCCAGCCTCAAAAATTCACACAATCACTGCATGTCCTATTGATGCAGTAAAAGATACATTTTTAAAAAATGCATACATTTAAAATTGTAGTGTATATGAGGTTTCAGCTGAGTTTTTTGCTGCGTTTGCACAAGTGAAAACTCAGATTCTGAGGAAACGGACTGTGCAAGAGTTTTTGCACACAGCACCAAAATGTGCTCTAATCAAGCTCTGCTTGTCTTCTCAGACAAAAATTGCAAAGAGAGGGTGATGGTGATGTGTGGGTGTTATTGTATAATTGGGCACATACTGCTGTATTTTAGCACATACTGTCCCCTGCTGGGAATAATCGTATTACTGGTAAAAGTAACCTTTAAGTGCAGGTGTGTGTTCATCCTTCCATCTACCATTCAAAAACGTAGACTGGTAAGGCCTTCTTTGCCTTTCCCTCTCAGGCAAAGTTATGGTCTCCCTGACTCATCCCTTTGATCTCCCTGACTCATCCCTTGATCACCACGGTGCCAAGAATGTAAGCGTTTCCATTTGTATAGGATTTCACCCCATCAGATGGGATTACTGGACGCAGGATGCAGTTGAAGGCACTGTAGAGCCTCCCACCGGAGGGGAATGGCAGGGTTTGACCTTTCCATGGGACGGACTTCCATGTGCCCATCAGCATGTCTGATGTCCAGATTGGTTGCCCTAGGAAAGATATTCTCACAGTGTTAGTGATTGCCTGCTGGTTGCCCCATACAACCATCACAGAGCTTCAGAACCATTTTATTTTTCCAGAAGATGTCAAATGGAAAGGAATACTCTCTGAAACAGTTCCTTGTTTTACTGCAGAAATGAGACATGAACACTGACATTCCTCTCTTCTTCCCAGAGGTCAAAACCTTCCTTCCCCACTACAATGCAGAGCAGCAGGTGATCAGTGGAACACAAAGATCTGAGGCACGAGGGCAGCCTGGCTGCCATGGCCTGGGGTCTGAGAAACATGACTGGGCTTCTGGCCCATCCCTGCACTCTCCCATCTCTAGGTTGCTGGAACTACCTGGCTGATGGTCTTCAAGGTTGTTTCATTGCCCACACTCTCGGCAACTGCACACCAATGCAGTCATTGGGGAACAGCGGGACTGATGTCATTAATACAAAGCTGACACCGATGGAAGTGAGAAGTTTTTGTTTGCTTAGAAGACACAGTGGGGTTTTGGGTGTGTCGGGCTATTAATTTTAATAGTTCTTTTGGTGCAGCTTTGCTAGGCTTCATGAATTTGTTGATGTTCCTCTTTTTCCTCTTTGAAAATGGACTTTTTACCTGTATGCACATGAGGTAAATTCTTGCCATTCATTTCTACATGGCAGTGATGAGATATGAAGTTTCAGGGACTGAAGCCCCATGCATACTTCATCGACACATTTTCTGTTTTGAAGGCTGAATTTCTGATGTTCATGTAGCATTTTCTGTAAAATTTAGCAATGCATCAAATCTGATGGCTTGTGAGCATCTTAACAAGATTACGTACATCTTGACAATTACGCAGCCTCTGTGTGTCTTTCGGTAACCAAGAATAATTTTTGTTAGCTGCATTTTATGTTGATGTCCCTCTGTTTGTTAATTACCATTTTGTTTTATCTTCCTCAGCAGCTGTTTGTCTTCCCTTTTAGAGACTGTATCACAGACTCAATGTGTTACCAAATATTTGTTTTTCTTGGAACCTAGGAACTGAATCTTTTGGATAAGAAAATTTTTCACGGTGAACCCACTGTTCAGATTCTTTTTCAACACATTGTGTGGATAATATTAATAAAACTGTAAAATATTGTCTAAGTAGGAATCGCCAGTATTATTTGTTCTCTTATTTAAAAATACAGTAAGAAATGGGAAATCCAAATTATCCGTTGCACATAGAGAATAATCTACAATGTCAGCCAGGGGACATGTTGACATATGGACTTTACGTGAGTCCATTATTAGGGGATGCACATGCTTTTTTTGTTGTGCATTAGTAACTTCAACAATATAGACTATAATGAAATGAGGGTTGTAGGAGAGAAATAGTCTAACTCAACTTCTGGGACATTTAGATTTTAATGTGTTCTTTCTTTGCCTTTAATGCCTCATCTCTAATGTTTCTTTTTCCTTTCCGTTTTGAAATTAATAGTTTCCTCTGAAAACAGTAAAAAAATCCCAACAACAACAAAAGATAATAAAAAATGAAAAGAAAATTAAAATAGGGGAACATTCAAATTAAGTGCCATATATGCACATGTGGAAACTGGGTGCTCTGTAAGACTGTTCATATGACAAGACAATGTATTAGACAAAATCTCCATTCAAAACCCACTGATGTTCTTTAACTAGAACTCCTTTAACAGTATTTTCTTTTCTTTAAAATATGAAGGACTTACACAAGGAATTTCAGCCTCCACCAGGTTCACAGGAGAAACTTGAACCATAGATAACTACTTAGCAGGACTGACAGCTTCACTCCCATGTACTTAACTTACTGGTTCTCATCCATCATGCCTTCTGCTCATGTTGTAAAAAAAGTAAAAATCTAAGAAATTCACAAAAAAGTGGTCTTTCTGGAATACAGGGCACATCCATGTGGCGGGTGGAGGGTGAGACTGGACTGAGCTCTTGCCCCTGCTTCAAGCTGCTGGAACGGGGCCAGGTTCGGGCTGGAGGCTGTACAGCCNCTAAGAAATTCACAAAAAAAGTGGTCTTTCTGGAATACAGGGCACATCCATGTGGCGGGTGGAGGGTGAGACTGGACTGAGCTCTTGCCCCTGCTTCAAGCTGCTGGAACGGGGCCAGGTTCGGGCTGGAGGCTGTACAGCCATGCAGAGGTGACATTGCCTCCATGCTAATATGCTGGAAGTGAGGTTATATTGGTGCGCACACTTATTTTGTTCTGTTTTATGTTCTCCTAGAGTTGTCCCTTTCCAGGAGAAAAAGTGAAGGTTCGCTTCAAAATCCTGTAGACTTTGGTGCTTATGTTATCTTCCTGGAAACTATGAGATGTGAGTTCAAGTTTCTTCATCGACTGGGGAAGCTCTGCATGTTTGGTGCCTGAGGAACCTCACCGGTGAAATTGAAGGATATCCATGATACCTCTGCAACATAATCCCAAGCCCCTGCACCCCAACTATCTGTCTTGCTTGAGCGTGAGTTTTGTTTTAACAGAATTGGGTAGTTTGGGGTCTAAATCTTATGATGCTTTTTAAACACAACTAACCTATATTCCTGCAATCTGTAGACATGGTACCTCATCTATGACTTTCATCCTCCCTGGACTAGTCCCTAACTTACAATACAGATCTACTCCAGGATACTCACATGCCAACAAAATGAAGTGTTAACAGAGTTGGAGTTTTGAGGATGTAAATTTGAATTAGAATCATAGAATCATAGAATGGTAGGGGTTGGAAGGGACCTCTAGAGATCATCTAGTCCAACCCCCCTGCTAAAGCAGGTTAGCCTAGAGCAGGTTGCACAGGAATGCATCCAGGCNCTCGCCGAAATTGAGAGTATAAAATTTGAATTCACCACAATGGACACCTATATTCTTTCCTGCTAATAACAAGCTGCAGTAACTCTAATATATTACACTCAGGCATAAAAGTCTTTAGGAAACCTAGCTGTATTATTGGTTAATAGGGGAAAATTATATTATTTCCTTGCATAAACAAAACACATTTCTGATTCATTAATTTTAAATGTATGTTGAGCAGAAGGGATATACTTCACTGGACTTGAAAGCCATTGTAAAGAAAAACAGGCTGTAAGAAGCAAGAAAATGCGTGTGTTACAATTTTGTGAAAAAAAAAATTGTTCAGAGGACTTTCAAAGGTACAGTCAGAAGCTTGATACTTAGCTGTCACTTGTGGCTTTAAAGTCCTTCCCTCGTGATGAGCGGTTGCCTGCAGGACAGCCAAAGAACCTGGTCTCCCCCCACTCTAATGAGCGTGGTGGGACAACATGCTGGGGATTTAGGCAGAAAAGAGCAGAGGCAGCATGAGGTGAGTCACTTCTCATCCCAGCTGCCTAACTTCTTTATTTTTATTGCAAACAGGTTTCAAGTGAAAACGTCCATGTGAGAAAGCCATCACAAACAATGGCCAGGGTTTGGCTCGTCACTAACAGGACCGTTGACGCTGCTGTCCTACTCGGCTTCCCCTGTTGCAGTCAAAGCTTAAAGAAAGAATGTACTTTTTTACATCTGTTTGGAACCTACAGCTTTTTGAAGAAAATATTACCAACATAAAATAATAGAAAAAATATGTTACCTTTGGAGTAGTTTCCTTTCAATTTAAACTAGGCTAGAAAGCGTGAAATACGGGTGGTTACTTGTAGGTGAGGCATCATGCCGACACCACTCTTGTTGCTCTTACTGAAGAAAAGATTTTCATCAAGAAATGCATGCGATGTTTAGATTTTCACCGCAACACCTCTCAAATGTAATATTATCCTAAAAAATAACATTGATGTCTGATTTCCTAAGCACCATATTGGTTAGTACAATGACATCTTTGTAATTAACTATGCAGATAGATGTTTTAAATTAAGTTTCAAAACATTTTGAGTTTCAGTAATTAAACCAAATTCACTATGTAAACAATATAAACCATCTTTACAAGATAATTATTCTGATACCGAAAGAGTACGGGTTGTATTTTTTGTGTCTCATTCTTAATACAACAACATGCAGCAGTGGAAATGTTAGGGCATGTGTTACACTGGTTTTCTTCCCATGCCATGCGAGTGGCAGATGCTGATGATATCTGGAAATTGTTGAGATTGTCAGAAAATACTCTTAACTTTACTCTCAAGTTCATGATGAATTTAGCCATTGGTAACAGAAATAAATCACATTATTTACATCAGCTTATTATATTTAGCTACAGGTCAATAAAGATTCACAGAAGTATTGAATGACTCTCAGAACAACTGGAACTTCTTTACTGGTTTGTATAAGCATATGTTTATATAAACCATCTGAATTATCCAAACCTCTTTGTTATGCGTATTGGGACAGAGACTATAAAAGTATGGTTTTCCATGGGGTAATTTACCACTTTTGCCCCTTTTCAGAGCTGAACTGAAAAGATACACCATGCTGTGTGATCTGGTGGGTTAAAAAGCAACACTATTATTTACTCTAATAAAGATTTCAGCCTACGCTTGCTTCGTGGGTGAGCAGTTATTTTGAGCCAGTCTTTTCAGTCATCTCTGAAATACAACAGCTACAGAAGTAGTCACTGGATTTAAAATGAATGCTTATATCACAGAAAAATAATGTATTTATGTACATAGGAATATGAGACCTTATAAGAATGTAATCCTTCCAGATGCTGCCAGTTCTAAATATCTGTTTTAAGGAAAGTCAACTACATTTGACCAAGTCTGGAGTCTTAATTAAGCTGAATAAACGGGCAGTGAATCCAGTGCTTTTTGGCTCGTACTGAGCTGTCTGATTTAGGCCCTGCAGGGTGCAGTGCTACCTTGCTTGGTGAGCTGGATAATTATTTATATCTCAGCGAACACTAATATCACCCCTTATCTAACTTTACACAGGCTGTCAAGTTAGCAGTTCCTGAAGAGATCATTCAGCTGGGCAATGTTGTCCCACACAGTGGGTCAGGGTCCAGCTGCCCTTTTCTCATTCTGTGGGGATGGCTTGAAAGTGCTGGAACAATGGTTTTACACCACATTGATTTTATAATCCCTAATCTAATGTCTCCAGGGGGGACTATAATTCTGTGTAACAGGCATAAAACAAAGAGATAAATGTTAAAGTTCCTAATGAAAATGGAGGCATCAAGGACCCACTGAGGGTCTCTGTATTTATCTTCAGACTAGTGATCCACGCTACTTAGGTAAATTATTTTTTAAAAAGCATGTTTCTTAGAATGGCATGGTACAAATAATGTGTGTAGCATGGTGCCAGTACAAATAATGTGTGTAGCACGGTGCCAAGGTTTCTCAAGTTGCTAAATTGAACCCACATTGATCCTACATTAATCGAGTTTATATAATGTATTGATGCTGTACAGTAGGCCTTTATGAAGGAGTATTTATACCTAAGGTATTCAGTGAGGCACTGAGGTGTGAGGCACTGAGGTGTGAGGCTGAATTTATGCCATTTAGCTTCACATACTCCTACAGATATAGTCTAGTGAGTCTTATTTTGACTTGGAATGTGAAATTATCAAAGATTAAGGAAATTATCTGAACTCTCAATTCATAAAATACTCATGACTTTTGTCTGCAACTCCACAATCATTTCAGGGTACAGGAATAGTGCATGTTTCTATTTTGTGCTGGAAGCATGAGCAACTCCAATAAGCAATGCAGATGAGAATAAAACTGTGATTTTAATAATAATAATGAGCTTTAACAGATGGGAAAGTGGACATTGAACTCCATAAAAAACATGACGTTACCACCATTTTTCCAATTTGGCAAAATACTCCTGACTTCGTGCTCCTGTTCTCCAGCATCCTTACAGCACTTCCAGCGCGGTGTGATCTGCAGGTTTAATAAGCAGTCTCTCTTTTCCACGATCCAGGTCATTAACAAAAATACTGAAAAGCAACAGAACACGACAGACCCCTGTGCAAGCCCACTCCACGCATCCTGACAGTGAACCACTAATGAGTACTCTCAGAGTATAGTTTT
Organism: Steatornis caripensis; assembly: GCA_013398225.1. Classification (NCBI taxonomy): domain Eukaryota; kingdom Metazoa; phylum Chordata; class Aves; order Caprimulgiformes; family Steatornithidae; genus Steatornis; species Steatornis caripensis. The sequence goes on from VZSC01011130.1 coordinate 103,650, forward strand.
TCACTCATCACATAGCAGTTTCGTGAAAGCTATGTTTTCCTAACTTGCTTTTAAGATTATTATGTGAAGTAACTTTGAAAAAGCCATGTTAAGGTCAAGATATATGACATCTACTGTTCTCGGCTATACTGTGCTATTTTATGCTGTCATATGGGGCAATTAGGATGGTTTGACTTGATTTGGTTTTGACAAATCCATGCTGTTTGTTACTGATCTTTATTTTTACCTATTTGCTCATCATTTTCTTGCTTATTTGGGCCTACAGTTTTTTTGGTGCCTGAAGTAAAGTCGCCTGTTTATATCTCATTTTCTAATTTTACAACTTCTTTTCCCCTGTTTTCAGAGATAGTGACCGCAGCTGTATTCTTGTAGTCTTCTGGGACTTCCTTTGGGCTCCAGAAGTATTTGGAAATAACAGCTCCACTATTGCTTCATCTCATTCATTCAAGTGCCTGAATTTTATTTGCCTCAGCTGCTTGGAAAATATTGAATTTATCCGTATATTCACTAACTTCACCTATTGTGGGGGTAAGAGCAATACTACCCTAGCTTGCAGCTCTGTCCAACTTACGGCACTTACTGTAGCAGAGATGTCAAAAGAGAATGTTCGCTTGCACTTCCGACAGTTCTGCATGTGGTCCAGCGTATTAGTTCATACTATAAATGAGGGTAAGCCTGGAGCTATTATTCTGGACTGTGAACTGCAGTGGCTGAGGTTAAGAGTGCATATCTGCCTCTTTCTTTGCTAGTATGGGATGATAAGTTTTGGCAAAAGAGCAGGCAAGCAGCTTGGGGAAGACACAAATGTAGCTGTTGCAGCTGCTTGCTTCAGTGCGTGTGGCAGAATCCTGCAAAGCTGAACTGCAGGATTCAAGTCGCCAGGTGATCTGCGGGCCAGCCTTTCCCACATACCAACACGAGGGCCCTAGGGAAGATGCACTTACATCAGCAGAAGGAGCTTTTCTGTGGAAAACCCTACACAGGATGCAGCAATAAAAAGAACTTTTTTCCTGTATTGTGGTATTTGGAGTCTCTGTAGGCACACTCGTGTTGGTTAGCCAGTAGAATGATAGAGGCTGAAGTTGTTGGTGTGGACCTGCCCCGGGCTTTGCCCCAGACCTGCAGACTGAAAAATTGTGCATGAATAAGGAAGTCCAAATTCAGGCGATTCGGAGTCTCTGTGTTGTGGACAAGGGCAAGTCGCATTGCCCTTTTCAACCTCCTTTCTCCAATTGTAAATTAAAGGTACTGATACTTTGCCTCCTTTTAATGTGTCTAAGATGCATGGGCATAGATTACCATATAAGACAAGTCGGTGCAGACTACTTGGCTAGAAACTTATTTTCCTGTACTGTTGGATCTGTATCTTGTGTCATTGCTTGAGACTCAACTGATCTCTGTGGTTGTATTATATTATTATCTTGGTTTAACATTCAGAAGTCCTAAGACTTGCCTTTCTTTATAAGCAAGAAATTGAAATACATTTCTTTTTTTATGATTTATTTTTATGATTAAGAAAATTAAATACATATAAGTCTCCATGCCTTGTACCTGTGATGCTGTCACAGTCTGCTGAGCATAGCACATATGTGTGCTAGTCTGAAAATTGTTAGTTGAGCATAAATGGTGAACGACCAAGAAAAATCAAACATCTTCTGAAAAAACCACCTGAAATTGAGAATTAAAAGAAAAAATTTTCATTCCTGAAAGAGCTCTCCTCCTTCAACTTTTGGTGCCATTGGACTTTGTAGTTGTCAAGTGTGGGAACAGAGCGAAAAAGATGGCGAGGGTCCTTTCATCCTCACAATAGCAGAAACAGTTATGCTTTGTATGGAACAATTAAGCACTCATCAGATACATGAGAGAAGCATCTTTGGTGAACCCACAGCATCTCGCTGAAGCTCAGCCACAGCAGGACCAGGAGCACAACTACACAACTTGGGCAAGGGTGATGCTCTTATCTTACGGCCATAGCACAGAGCCTGGTGCCCTGGCTAGCTTTGTCCCCAGGGAGTGTGTGCAACAGGGATGTCTCCACTGCTCAGTGCAGCTATGTGCATATTGATGCCCCAATTAAAAAAAAAAAAAGCCTCTGAAGCCCAAAGGGACCATGCTGTTTAGTCAGGCTAACAGCTAGTCTAGGCTTAACATATCTCACCCCAAAATTCCTCCGTGAAGCCCACGGTTGTTCATTATCTGCACATCCTTTTGTGCATTTTAATGTCTTTTTAGAGTCAGCTTGAGGATAGCACTGAACAGGCTCTGAACAGTTGAAGGATCTTCCACAAAGGAACGGTTTACCTCTCTTATCTTCTCTGTGCTCAGAAGAGGCTACAGGATCACCTAACATCATTGCTTACTGAGGAACTAGTTCCTCTTGCAAGTCTAGCTGCTGCGGTGGAGCTTCAGCAAATCACTCAGGAATATTCAGTCACACTAAAAATATTAAGTGATGGGGATTTTACTGGAGCTTGGCAAGATCTTACTCAGCATAATGGGAACTAGGGGAAAGGCAGGCACTTTTAAGACCACTGTTCTGTAGTGCTGAAGGTTTCTTGTAACAAATAATAGAAAGTGTCTGTATGATAGCAACCTCTCACAGAAGTCTTAAGCTCCGCAGCGTTCTCCCCATGGTATCCTACTCTGTGGTCTCATCTGTCTTCCCACCTTCATCCTTGCAAAGATGCCTCCAGACATCTGTTTTGTGGTTGTCTGTATGCTGCAGGGAAACATGCAGTGTAACGAAGGCTTTCAATGCAGCTCCAGGTACTTTATGTAGTAAATAAAGGCAGGAACAGAACCTATCCTGTATTCACACAGTTTGAAGTAATGAATGAAACTAAGTTTGGTGTCAGAGAGAAATATTTGCTGCTGAAAAGGTATTCAATGATGAAAATACAAAAGTCAACAAGAAATGCCATGCATTACCCTAAAGTTTATAGAATTACCACTTCAAAAATAAAAATAATTGCAAATTAGAGTTCAGTACATCTGAATTCTTCAAGTTACACATTGAAAAGGCTGAAACCCCCAATAAAATACATTATAATTTATTTCATGGTGCAACTTTAACAAAACACAAAGAGTAATGTTAAGGAAAAAATGTATATACGTATTTGCTGCAGGTAACACGACTGTAAATTGAATTTCTCAAACTTGTTTTTAAAAGCATTACATAAAAAAGGTACAAGAAAAGAAGACATTAAATGAGCATAAGAATCCAATATCTAAAACTAAAAGAAAAAAAAAAACATTTAATTATCTCCACTGCATGTATAGGTGTGTGTAAATTAACCGCGCATATGTATTTGATCACAGAAGTCATCTGTCCCATGACGTAAAAAAGAGTTATTTGGGAAAAGGTTTCACTAATAATTCTTTATTTTAGCATATCTTTTTTTTCAGGGTCAAGTATTCCAAATGCTGATTTTCAATTTTTAGCAACAGAAATTATAAAACAGAATAATTTGAGGTTAGTCAGAGAAGGGCTGACAGATCAAGATACTGGGAATAAGTATGCATTTCAATATAAAAAGCCTTTTTCAGAAAATGCAATCTGTTTGTCAGCAGTAAAATAATTTCTGAAAGCTTAAAATAATATTGCACTTAAAAATTGCTCGAGAGGAACTAAAAAAGAAGCGGTACCGAATAACATTCAGAGCCATAGCAGCCTCTCTAAGCCTACCAGGCTGTTTCCTATCCAAAGCCTGCAGGCAGGGTCACTGGATAGGAGACGGGTACACATCATCCACACGATAAGCCATGACTGGCATGCGGCCAAATGGCAGTTGCATGATTTGCTGTATGGTACAGGCAGTTCACAGCACGAGTCCCTTGAGTATCCAGGCTGAGTAACTATCCCAGACAAAAATTTGGGCTTGTCTACTCTAGACAGCACTGCACAGGCACTCCTAAACAAGGTGAGGGTCAGAGAAGCATGGATTACACACTACACATCAGTGAAAACGGAGAGCCTTAAAAGTAAGACCCATTAAAAAGGTGTCAGAGTACTCTGCAGTTAGGGACATGGGGTTGTCTCAGGACAATTTTTCTTGGTGACTTGGCCGTGACTGTCTGAATGGTGGCAAATCATGCATTTAAAAAAAAATAAAAGTTGTCATGTATCTCACTCCTGCAAAACAAAAGTGATCCAAGGGAATAAATAGCAGGACACAGAAAACTGTTTAAGAAAGTATTTCTGTGTGACTTTTTATATTAAAATTCAAAGGAAAGCCTTCAGCATTTTACACTCGTATGAAAACATATTGGCAATCGCAACGCACAAATTTGACTTTTCTCCCCAAATGTTCAATCAAACACTGTAGACTCCATAGACTGTTTACTTCCTCAAAGAGAGCTGACCTTGCTAATTCACAAATAACCATTTAAGTAAACACAGCAAGAACCAGCACACCTATTTTGCTGAAAAATAAGACCAGGAAAGATTTCTAAACTGCATTTCTTTGTTTTCTTATTCACCTGTTACTATCTTTTCTTCTTTTCCTTCTCCCAAGTGTAAATTATATTTAGGCTAGCATCCCAACATGTAATTACACGTATTTTCATTATCTCATAATTTGGCTTGGGAACCTACATTGTATGCACAAAATGCTGATTGCCTGCAGCTGCGGACAAATGATTGTTTTTGATACTCGAGTGAGTTGATGAGATGAACCAGAAACTTGGAGGAAAGTCACTCCCAGTCTTGGTGCTTGGTAGAACAGCTCGAACCCCTGGGGCACATTGGGACTAAAGGGCCCAGATAAACTCCTCTACTGTATTTGCTTTGGCATTAGCCCACAAGTGTATACAATATCCTTGACTGCTTACAGTATAAATATTTACTTCAAAATGCTTCTACGATTTAGACAGCGGTCCAATTCTGAGGATAGGGCAGTGAATAGCAAAGTAATACTGAATGGCATTTATTTTAACCAACTTTACTAACCATCACACCCCTGGTCTTTGTTTCTTCACAGCTCGTTGTTTTTTCAGCAAGTGGTATCTTTCAAATTAAAAAAAAAAAAGGCAGCCAAGTAAAATGGAAAGCTATGACAGTGATTATTTCACATAGCTTTCCAAATGTGAAAATAAATGTCTGTAATTAATTGTAACACCTGTGCTTTTCAGGTGTCAAAGCCACAGACAAAAAAAGAATCAAATCTGAAAAAACAGCTTCAGCCTCCTGTAAAACTAGCATTTCCGGGCACCTCGAATATTATCAGCAACTTGAAAAATCAGGAAAAAATGCATAGAAAAAGAAAAAGAAAAGGAAAAAAGCATAATTCCGTAACACAGAACTAAAACTCCTCGTAAGGAAAAGCCCTAAACATCTTGAACGCCCTCACTGTTTTCCCAGGCATCCAAATATCTCAAAACCTTCAAAAACTCAGCCTGTCCCTATGATCTTGACAGGTCAAGAAATCCCAAGTACACAAATGAAGTATTTTAAAGAAAATATGTCCATTAGTGGCAGTAATACAGTAAACCACCTTCTTTACAACAATGAATGCAGAAATACAGGTTATTTGAAACTAATAATGTGGGACTGACAGCATCGCAGATGTCCAGCTGCAGTAACATCTTCCCCGGGTCCTGTGCAGCCTCCCAAAGTGGATGGCCCTGGGGCTGCTGCTCTGAGCCACCAGCCCAGTGCCCTCCTGCCTCTGCATCCTGGGGAGTGGTGGTGCTCCACGCCAGCCGCTGCTAATGCCACAACAGGACTTTTTCCCCAGTAGAGCCAAAATACGAAGATGTCTCATTGTGCTCCCAGCTGGGAAACAATATTGTGTGGTGAGACCTGCTTAAGCTGATTTGCAGTGGGGAAAACAAAATGTAAAGAAGCATGCACTCGTTTGCAAAAAAAGATTTTAATTTCATGAACCCCTATGATCTTACAGATAACAATAAGGCAATATGGTTAGGGTACTTTGTTTCTGCCTTCACACCATGAAACACAGTTGAAGAGATGGCCTGTCAATATTCTTTTTGGTGCTATTTTCTAAGAATTGTTTTCTTTCTAGGCAAAACCTTTTCCACGTAGTAAATAATGCCAAATATCACTGTAAATTCTGTACTTTCATTCAGCTTTGTTTAATTCCTATTCTGGAAACACATATCTGTAACAGAAAAATTGAAAATAAAATCTCATCTGACCTTCACCTGTGCAACATAGCTAGGTTTAAGATAGCATTTGAAGATGAAAATCACTGTAGTAACTCCAGGTATATCAGATATATATAGTTCACATGAAAAATAACTGAACACAAGCAGTCTTCTTTTTTCTTCTTTCTTTCTTTATCATTTCAGAATGCAGGTGATTTTATTAGGTCAAGTACATGATATGTATTTTTTTTTTACAGAGCAGAAAATAATTTAAGTGTCTGCATCCTATTTTAACAGCCTGACTGGAGCTGCTTTACCAAGATATATATTTTAAGGCTGTGGCAATGAAAGGTCTCATTTTGAACTCTGTCCTAAATACACAGAATCCGATGCATAAATTAACTATTGAACTTCAATGGGCTTGTATAATTAGATCTGAACCAGTATTTCAGAGGTGATTCTATCCTGCTGTACATATTTTTCATCACTTCTTTATTATTTGTTCTCTATTTACATTGAAAAAAACAGTGTCTAAAACAAGCCACGTATGCAAAACATTATCAACACATTTATCTTTGAAGCTCTACCATTGCAGTCGGTAACGCTTTAAGAACAAAAAGGTTGTATCTGTGTACTGTTAATAATTATTAGGAAAGTGTGCAAATGTAGCAGTCCTGTCCCAGGATTTGGTAAGTAAGGTCATGGTACAATAAGGGTTGCAAGCTTTGTAAGCATTAGTTGTATTTGCATATGTCAGAACAGTCTGTGAATACTAACGGCACAAACACTTCACATCTGCTTCTGTTTACTCCCATGCTAACAGTCAAAAGTACAAAAGTACGGTGTTAATTGCTCTGTTACATACTGACTGTTGACACATTCTCCATAGAGCTTTCATAAATACAGTGTTGCAAACAAACTACTAATGACTTTGCTTATTTCCAGCACATCTTTAAAGGAAATCCAGAATATATACACAGATTAATGATTCCTCTATTTAGCAGTGTGTCTTGTTGCTTGCCATTGTGGAGGCTTGTATAAAGGCAGTATCAATTAAGTAGCAATTATCTATGAAGTGCGGAAAAAAAGTGATGATATAAATAAGTAATGTGCATGAAGTGAGAATTTCTGAAAACAACTTGAGGTGAACTCTGAGGCAAGGGCACCGACTAGTGCACAAACCCTCTCCATCTGCTCTTCTATCTAAAACCATTAGAGCCCAATTTGAAGTCTGACTAAACAGCACTGATACCTGTGGGCCTCCATTGAGATTTTTCACTGTATATGACATGCCCTGGAGAAATTTTAAAAAAAATAGGATGGGAGCTGAGGGAAAAAAATAAGACTCCTAAAACCCACCACTAACAAGCTAATCATATTTAAATTTGTGCTTCAAGTTTCTTTTTGCTGTGACGCTTCAATATAGGAATATAATTATTTTGTTATTAAAAACAACAAAGGAGCTGCAAACCAGATCCACTGTTATAGTTAGTGTGGTATTCAGTTTCTGACAACAGTCTGTGTCTTTCCAAAGGAGAGAGGAAATCCCACGATGCGCCTCACCTCCCTCAAGCAGTAAGCACTGGTGGTTTTCCAAATGTTCCTTCTCTTCTGGTATTGAGATCTGCCGTTCCCTAAGAATCTTTCCAAAATAGCGTTTCCTCTGCCTCCATCACTCAGGTGTAGACATTCACTGCTATAAGCGCAGCATAAGGGCATTTTATTTCTATTTTTCAAATGGTTTCCTTTAAGTTAATTTGTATGGCAGGACAAGATAAAATTAAGTTAGCCTTCTTGATCTTATTTGTTATCACAAGTCTGTCTCCTGCACTTACACCTTCACTCATTTTGATCAGGTCAATCCAGAATGGATGACAGTCACCAGGAGCAAGCCACTCTTTTATTAACTCCATCTTATTCGTTCATTCATGTCCTAGACATTTAATCAGGTCCAATGAAGAGTAATAAAGCATTACATCTAACAAACCACATTATGCTTTTTTCTATTTAATTTCTTTCAGATCTCCCCACTTTGTCATACATAATGCAGATAGAGCTGTAGAAGGTAGGCCTTAGGTTTGTAAAGACACTCTCTCTGTGGCTGCCCCAGTGAAGTCCCAGGCCTCCTTAATGCCTTCAGCCTCAGCTCAAACCACGCTCCAGCTGTGAGCTGCGGTGGTCTCACTGCCCTGTCTTCTACGTCTGCCAGCGCCTATGAATCCTTCTTACACCATGTTCTTATCCTAGTTTTACACAGATGTCTTGCTATAAACCTTCAAATAAGGTGAAGAGTCAAGACCACTCCAGACCAAACCTGAGCAGACTCTGGGTAGGATGGGGGGAGGGAATGAGTGTGTGTGCACAGCCAAACGGCTCCTGCCTCCCGCCGCTGACCACCCGCCGTGGTGCTGTGAAAACCCTGTAATCCCAGCAAATAGCCATCTGTACACAACTGCTGGAGACATCGTCTCCAGCTTCTTCCACACCCCTATGTTACTTTTTCCCTTTCATAAGGCTGTTTGACCATGTCATGATTGACCGTCTCTTCCAGATGCTGTTTTTGTGTCATGGACAATCCCAAACTATCTCTATGCATGTGCACATGTGTGTGCAGGAGAAAGTACAGGAACGGGCCTAATTTAGTAAAAACAATTGGATGGCAGAAACACTCTGACCATTCCACCCTAGCCCCGTGCTGGCAGTCCTACCAGGGACCAGAATGTGTCCTCCAAAGGCCAGTTCCAACGGGGCAGTGCCTTGTTCTCCCTGTGGTGCCGACCACATGTGTGGGGTGAGCTTGCTGCTGACCAGGGGCTACAGAGCTGGCGCTCCCTGGCTTCTGCTGCAACTCCAGTGCCAAGGAAAGCATGGTGGGACGGAGAGGGAGGAGAGCCAAAAACTCTGCAGCTGCCTCCCCACGAAAGCTGGGCTTGGTAGAAACAGATTTTGATTCCATGTTATAACTCAAAATAACGTTACTGAAAGGTATTTCTCCAGGGTCACACTTCTTTATCTCAGTTCAGCTACAACGAGCTATACAAAGCTCCTTAAAATCCTTCAAGGTCCTGCTCTGTAGTCTCTGCTCTATCTCACTTTTCAAATTGTTACCAGATCTCGAAGACAGATTTTGCATGGACCAGAATGACCAGAAGTCAGAAAAAGCATTTTTGAAAGAATTCTAGAATTATAAATAAATGTCTATCAACATTATTCTCCTGCATATGAAAGTTAGACATTTCCAAAGAAAACTGAAAGTGATTTGCTTCTTAGTTTCTGGCTCAGCCTTGGCTTTTGGACTCAGCACTAAATGCAGAAGCTGAGCATGGGCTGGTGCCAGAGCTGCTCAGCAGATCTGCAGCAGGTGAAGTGGGGAGTCAGCAAACACTGGCTCCAGAGTGCGGTTTGCAAAAATTCAAGTTTCCTTGAGAGGGCTTGAGAGTTCAGCCACATTTAGAGAGCCATTTAGAGAGAGCTATTCCCAGGGTTTCTGTGGACTTGAGCTTCTCAATATTAGAATAAAAATGTGGATTGTTCCGATGAGTAATTCTAGGGAACTGGAAGATGCTGGGTTCTTGAGGTCTGGTCTGCTTGCACAGGAGTTTGTCATGGACATGGGAGCCTAAACCTTCCCTGGCAGGGCTGCTTCTGGCAAATGTCATGACTGTGCTCAGGTTGGCAAAGCTAAATCATTTCTACCACACTTTCATTAGAACACCCTTGTTCAATTTTCTGTTTACCTGTGAAACCAGTCGCTTATTAATTCAGGCTTGGGTTATTTTAGCAATGATAAGAGATTAGCAACAGACAGGTTTCGTCGTTGCAGTGTTGGTTATTTACAATAATATACCTAGTCCTGGTGTTTTTTTGCAGATTTTTTGTTTGTTTTAAATACACAAACCCCAGGCAAGCAGAGGAGCTTTCTATGCTGTCAAACCTGACCAAACACCCTGACTCATCAGTCTCCTCTATCTATAATGCTCTCAAAGGTCTGACTGCTAAGACATCCTTCTTCTGATCCTGGTTTTTGTTCTCTCATCCATCTCGGTCATTTCTCATTACAGCACTACTCAACAGCATCTCTTCAGCTCTTTGTAGAGTCAGATATACATATGTAGCTTGTCTTTCAGATTTGGAAACAATGAGTGTTTAGGCTAACTGCTGCTGTAAAGGGAGACAATGATTTCCTGCTATTTTGTCAAAGCAGAGTTTTAAAACAAGCAGACTCAAAAGTCTTCAACCAAACTCGCAAAGAAAAAAATCTCTAGTTTCTCTTTATGGAACGTATGTAGAACAGAAATCTTAGGATCTCAAAGGGTTTGGCCGTGCTTAAACATTTTCTTAGTTGATTTTAACAGTTCCTGTGAGCTGAGGTGTTTGATCTTGCAATCCTGAACAAAGCAAGATTACTACAACCTGGAGTAGTAGTCCAGGAAGGCGGAACTAGGGCCGAGATTGCCTCATAGCTGTGTGAAGACGGGTAAAGTGCCCTGTGCAAATACTACGTATCTGGGTTCTCATTCAGTGAAATGAGGAAATGATACTTATTCTATTTTATGAAGTGCTTTGAAGTCCTTAGATAAAAGCACTATATAAAAGAAAGCCTTGAATGTCTTGAAATCTCCTGAATAGATTGGTTTCTACCTCCTTCTAAATGCTGTTGAGATCCTCAAATAAGGTATTTCCTTGCCTATAGTGAGCAGTTCAATCCAACCTGCTCAGGGCATCCCTAAAGCACACAGACAGGACTGAGCTCTTCAAAAAGGCACCCCTAACTTGTGATGTACATCCACCTTGTTGAAAAAAAAAAAAGGGGGGGGGAGATCTGTCCTTTAATGTAGTAATCTAATGAGGAAGAGCATGGCTCAGTTCCTTTTTCTACCTCAAGGAAATCAGATACACTTTTCCCCAGCTTTTAGGCAAATACCAACTATCAGATTATCAAAACCCTTCCTAGGGACACTCACTTCATTTTATATTCAAATTTAAAATTGAGTAGGTTGGCTCTGGGTCTGGATGTCTCTGTGGATCTAGCAGTAAGTGATTCATCTAAACCAGCCTGGAAAGCATATGTCACAGCAAGGAACATGTCAGTCTTCTCTAATATCTTTACCAGCACTTATGAAAGCAGGTGGGTAGATGGCTCTGTGGCTCTTGGATGCAAATTAAATGAACCAACAATGTGCCAAATCATGGTCATAGCTCTCGTACTGAACTACAAGAGATTGCAAAGTGAAAAGTAGTGAAGCCCTCCTTCAGTTTGACATTCTCAGTTGCAAAACAGAGTAATAGTTTTCAACAATTATTTTATGTAAACATCTTTCTTACCTTAGATTTCTCTTCATATTGCCAAAGTGAAGAAGGACTTTTAAAAAGGAGATATTACAAGGATGATAAGTACATGAGTTATGGAGAAAAAAATAGAAAATTAAGAACAGCTACTAGTCAGCAGCATGTCAGTGATACATTAGTGTGCTTATTCTTTATTTAGTAAATGTTAGTCCTTCATTAAAATGTTTTACCTGAGCTACAGATGTGCTTGTCACATTCTTATTTCCAAATTAGAAAATTAATAAGTTAAAATTAAATATTTGAGATATTTTAAAAGGTGAAGCAACTTTAGAAATGCCATCATGTGTAGCAAAACAACTACAACATAAACGCTAGCTAATGAAAACATGTCTTTCATTAAAATATATGTTCCATAAGTGTTTTGGATATATAATTACTAGGTAATGTGTGATTGTCTTGACAGAAACCTTCATTAAAGCATAGTCAGGTAGGCTGACTTTCATTTAATTTAATTATGATGGAAGGATAAGAATTGAAGAATTTGTTTCCTGTTTTCTGTGTAACATCACTATTTTTAGAATTATCTGGGTTTCTCAATTTCTGTTCTTGTAACTAACTTAACTACATTAAGCAAGAAATTTCTCTCCCATTAGTAACAAAACGTCTGTAAAATATATGACAGTTATTTATTTCCAAACCCCTTCAACTAAACCTAACATAATGGCAATTTGAAAGACTTTGTTTCCTCATAACATCAATAACATTTAAACACATACATACAAAGAACTCCAGTTTATGGATAATTTTTTCAGACACTCCTAAGATGTTTGAGCAGCCTTAGACTTTGAACGTTGTTTAGTCAAGGCAGTCAACAGTTGGCTGCCCAACCTTTGGTTTGGTAACCACTAGGGCTGGCCTTGGTTGCAAACAAATATATGATAATCCTCAATGCTTATTTTGCTGTTGACTCTCTCCTCCATGTAGATAGACATAGCTGGAATGGTTTCTGCTTCCCACTTGCAAACTGAGGTAACTGTACCACAGATCTTCCCAGAAGTCCTGAAATTGCACACGTCAAAACTCAGGTACCTGGCCATGTGACAACGGAGCAGTAGATTCTGTGCCATTTGATGTCTCTGTTTCCTGGAAATGTGATTAGCATGATATACTTAATGGCTAGTTGGCCATTAAAGAAGCGGGCACATAGCCGTTGGCTCACAGAAGTTCTACAAGCATCCTGCCCTTCACCAGGCCTCTGGAAGCTGACAAATAAATGTTCCTTGTATTTCTGTTAAAACCTGCCCATCTTGCTTCGGGTTGCTTGCTGAAGTAAGGAAGGGTTTAGTTCTGCACAATTATCCAGGAATTCTTCTTACCCATCTTAAATGTTGCTCTGTCCAGGCATCACATGGAGCAAATTGGTGCAACCGATGTGCTATACAGACTGCAAAGAATATGTTGTCAATGATTTGACAATTGGGTCTTCCTAGAAAGTATCTTTGTGCCATGCATGTCTCAGGCAGCAATGCTACAGGAGTTTACTGTGCACAAAAGGAACAGATTCACACAACAAATACTGTGAATCACAGAGTTTCTTGTTCGTATTTTATGTTCAAAGTTCAGACTTTTTCATTTCCTGAACATCACTGAATAAGTGAGGAAGATTTCATACTGCTTTGATCAGGCAATGCACCTGACAACTACAGTTTAACATACCCATCCTTTGTGAGGTTTACCTCTACGTATCTGTTTGCTTCTTTAAACACTCCGTGGAAGCCAAACAGTTATGTCAGAACATTTGCAGCTGCTTCCTGGCTCTTTTTACTGCTCTGCAGTAACGTCCCATTTTCTCTTGTTTTTCACACTGGCAAAACTCAGGCAGAAAAGTGAATCAATCTTTCTGGCAGTTTTCAGCCAGTGTACCATTTCAGGGCAGGGTCCGTCCCTGGTTTTTGGTCTCTGATATTCTGTAGCTCTAATGGCATTCCTCCAAAGGAACTACCTTTGGGCTTTCTAGTCTAGATTTATAGTAATATTTACCAAGGAATACAGAAAACCGATAAGAAAAAAAGAGGACCTATTCACTGGCATATGTTTAAAAAGGAAAGAAGAATTTGTCTATGCATTCCCCAATTTTCACGCACACAGCTTTCAGTTTCATGACAATCTTAGTCCATTTCATGCCGGAGATGTGTCAAACTGAGAGCTGAAGGAAAAAGAAGGATTGCCTAGTGAACAGAAGTTAGCAGTATTATTATATACCTAAAATAAAATCCTCTTCATTTTTAGAGATCAAAGTCAACCCAGTATATCTAATTTTTCATGTTTTTCTCCACGTTTACTCAAAGCAGCCTTCTGGATTTGAGGGTCATTGAAATAACTGAGGAAGAACTGTCCAAACATAATTAATTCATTTTCTAGCAATGCTAGTAGGAAAAAAACTTGGAGATCACTCCTCTGCTTCAGAGGATGTGGAGCTCAGCTGCTCATGCTTGTTAACAACTGAAATGAAGCAAATAATTTCCATGAGCAATCTCTTGGGGAAATGTTGCCTGTTGCATCTGTTTGTGAATTGCCTAGGCAGATCATACAATTCTTGGATTTGTCCATTCCTTTTGAGTATTTGGTGATTTCCTCATTGAGTAAATCTTGGTGTAGGACCATTGACAAATGGTTTACTGCATATTCTTGAAATAAGCACTGTACATTGTTTTGGATAGTTCTGCATAGGAGACATAGGTAACATTGTACTGTTTATGTTTTTTTCAGCTACAACACAAACAGAAAATTGCAAGAGTTACAACTGACCGCAATTTTGAAGCTGACTTTGGTGAATTAACTGAGCACTTCCCCTCCAAATCTGCACTTCATGAATATTCATGGTAGTAAAATCTGTGTGCTTGAACATTCCTGGAAAGGAAATAACAGATTGGTGAGAATGAAGTGAAACTAAAATTTAGTTTGGAACTTAAATATGAACATTTGTAAATATGTTTTCTCAGTATTTGGGAGAAAATATGTTGCCACTGTGTTCTGCTGCGTTGCCGTAATACACTTTTCTAACTAGGAAGGTTAAGCTGGTGCTTGACATACACCATATAGAAGAAAACTGAAATACCCACAGATGCTTCCATGGATGTTGGATGTGATTGAAAGAAGAGGTGATTCCTCTGTCTAGAACCACTTTCCCTAATTTTCTGAATGGCCCTTGATGGAGCTATTCACAAAGTTCAGAACAGCTCATGTAACACAGTATCATACAGTATTATGTGTCTACAGCAATTTCATCACTTGCCTTGTGCTCCACGCTGAGGCACCGATCTTATGAACACTTCTGTGCTCACTCCCCTTGGGAGTGCAGCATTTCTAATCATTTCACTGAAGTATCTGTGCTCGGTTATGCTGAACAAGGCTTTAACATTCTAAGGGTATGCAGGTACTATTTTAACATAAAGAGCATACACAAATCGTTGTGTTATGTACAATACCAGGGCTCTTCTTGCCTATTTCTTTCAACTTTTCTTTCTTGTTACCATTTCCATTTCCAACATATTCCACCCAGTTCCAGATCACTGTTGTGTGGGGGTTTTTTAACTCACCTTTTTATCGCTCACATCACTTGCACTCTCACCTTAGTTTTGTTATGCAAAATTATCTCTTCATCTTTTGTTAACCATTTACTTTGCTTTGCTTCCTTTTTTCTGCTTCCAGGCTGATCTTTGCACCCTGCACTGCTCTCTCTGCCCTCATAACACCATCTGTGTGTTCTGTCCATGGCCTCTCCACTAATCTTCATTTATAGTATAATTAATAAGTAATACTCAGCATTTGCATATCCTTTTACAAATATTAATTAATTAGTGCTCATGTACTTGTAGAAAGCAAGCACATTGTCCTCACTTGACAGATGGGGAAACAACAGCTGAGAGGACGCTGTCTGCTGTTTGCTTTCATGGTGCCTAACACAATGGAGTCTCTTGCAATATTTGGTTTACAGACGTTACTGTAACAAACATTAACAGCAGCAATACTAACTGACGTAATCAGAGCAGAAATAAGAATCAGACTGCAATAGAGGTGCCACTGTACTCACATTTCATGCTTATTCCAACATGGTACCTAATTCAAAGCGTTGCTCTCCTAATGCTATTTATGAAGATACTTATGAAGATACTTCACTGCTCTCCGTCACTGAAGAAGCTGGGTACCTCCCAGATGATTCAAGGGAGAAAACTGTCCTGCAGAGCAGGGAGGGAAAATGGTATAGAAGTTTAATTTCAAGCCAAAAACCCAACATTACCACCCCAAAAAAATCTCTGAGAAGCGTATAGCCTTAAAAAATGTTTTCCAGTTTCTAGGTCCTAATATAACAGGAAGGGATGGGAATTTCCTTTTGAAAAGGTTTGTTATGATTGGTCTTATCACATTTAGTGTCCAAAATCAGGGACCTGTTTCGTCAGGTTTCCTGAACCCCAAAGGCCCACTATATTTGCAAGAGTACATGTCTAAATATTGGACATTACTGAATCTGTTTGACTAAGTTACTACCAGTAGCGCAGCAGCTGCTGTACGGTTTTCTAACCTAACATGTATTTGCCAGCCATATTATCAGATTTACACAGAGGTTGTTGTTGCCTAAAGCAGAGGAGAGGTAAATTCCAACACTGTGACCCTTCGCAATCAAGGAGCCTGCATTTTTTTTCAGTGCCTCTCCATGGAACCTAAGGGAAAGGCTCCCAATCAACCCAAAAACTCATCTACAAAAATGAGTATAAATTCAGTATTACAGACAACTCAGATGATACCACTGTAAACGTGACAGTGAGGCACTACACTGAAAAGAAATTTGTGGAAACGTATTTGGAACAAAATTTTTAAGATTAGAAAAGACAACAAGAAGCAGCCCAAAATTTGAGAATTCACATGCCTCTGTATATATAAATACTTGCATACCTACAAACACACGCACCCCCCCTGTATCCTGCACACTAATGTCATCGGCAGTTTCCCTGAAAGCGAGCTCAATGCCAAATCCAAGCCTCCGAAAGAAGCATTGCTGCACCGGACACAGCTGCCTAAAAAAATTCTCCCTCCACGTAACTCGTACCAGGATGTCCCCAGCCCGCGCCCCTGCCCCACAGGAGCAGTGCTCCGGGGAAAGGCACAGCAAAGCAAGGCAATGCAAAGCAAAGCAAAGCAAAGCAAAGCAAGGCAAGGCAAAGCAAAGCAAAGCAAAGCAAAGCAAGGAAAAGCAAAGCAAGGGCAGGTATCGCTGCAGCCCCTGGGGAAGCCCAGGCCACCGCCTGCTCCTCACCTCAGCCGAGGCATCGGAGAGGTTGTGGCAATTTTCGGGAACGTTTTGCAAAAGGGATGGACGCTAGTTTTAACTGTGGACACTCGGCGGTAGAAATCTAGCGGGTGAAGGGCTGTTTTTATTTTTGCCGTGCCAGAGCTTCCCATCCCTGTGATAGCTTCAACTCGGGTCGGGGGTGGGGGGTGGGGAAAGCGCCCGAGAAGGGACGTGGTTGCCAAATATCAGGTGCCATCTAGTGGTTAAGGGCTAAACTGCTGCTGCCTACCGTGGGACGCGGAGGAACGCTTGCTCTGCAAAGCAGTCGCCGTCAGAGCGACGTTTGTCGGCGCTGAGAGCCGGGGCAGCACCCCGGACGGGCTGGGGCTGTGCTGGGCCCTGGCCGTGACCCACCCAAACTGCCCCGTTGTGTCACTGGTGCGCAGCGGTGTTCGGGAGTTGCTTTGAGGTCCGTTCCTTTGGGATTTTGTGAGCTTAGACTGGCTTCTGCGGAGTCTTTCCAATGAAAAATGCAATGTCAGAACGTCAGAACGTGCTGAGCTCCAGCCCTGTGAAGGAGACGCCAGTAGGCCGGTTGTAGCTGCCAGGCACATGCTAGGAAACTGCCTTTCCACAGATCCAGAAATCCACCCACATCCTCCTTTGTTCCAGCTGTCACTGCTGCCCAGGGCTACCTTTGCTCTGCCGTAATGCAAGGGCCCACAGCCGGCTGTGGGACAGAGCCGACAGCTCTCACGTGGATGGCAGCTCCACGGGCAAGGGAAGCGTGGACAAAGAAACGTTCCTGCACACACCTTGGGTCCAAATGAGGAGTGCCTTCCTTCAGACCAAAGCCTAGAAAAACTGACTTTGTGCCACGACATAAATATTGGCCTACAAAAGAAGTTTGGGAGGCACAGACCTTGCTCTGATGAGTCTTATTTCCCCCTTTGCAAGGAAGGGTTTGTAAGGTCTTGTCAAGGATTTCCGGCAAAAAATACAGCACATTTTGGGGGCAGGGTGTGCATATATGTGCATGTTCTCAAGGTCAAAAACCTACTCTTACAAACTTTTAGTCAGTCAGAAGCGCCCAGGCAAGCCTGAGGTTTCGGGTAGTAAAAAATACTTGTATTCTGGTTCTGATGAAAGTGTCTGCCTAATCTTGTAAGAGGCTAACTTGACTGCGAACATCCAGCTAGTCCACAAGTACACTAATAATTAAAATAGGACCATCTTAAGAGTTTGATTTAGTAAAATGCAACTTTTTAATAACATTTAATAAAATGCAGGGAAATAGCTGCTTTAGTGAGTTCATGGTTTGTTTTCATGGTCTCGATTGTTGCAGCAACTAGCACATTTTGTCTGAGAGTCACTTTTTGGCCAGTCACCTCCCATGTCTGAAGCAGAGAACCAACTCTGCTGCAGATGGTCTTCCCTTAAAGAGAGCTGCCCACATGTAATGCTGAGATCATGGTGATGGGAAGAGGCCATGATGTTACACAAAAGCCAAGGAATATACATCTTCAGATGGACTAGTGCCTCAGGGGAGCTAATTTAAAGAGATATCTAGCTCCAAGCCAGCACTTGTGTTCCCACCTCCCCATATGAACTGCTTGACCCAGTGATCCAAGCATACACTCCCACCACATGGATTCATATACCCTGAAGAATGGTAAACTTTACTGCTACAAGGAAAACAAGCAAATATCTACATCATTGTTATCTAGCAGTCAGGTTGGGAGCAGAGACTTTTTCGGGGAAAAAAAAAAAACCCTCAGGTTCCAAACTCCAGGACACACTTTCCAATATGTGTGTCCTAACCACCGCAAGTTAGTTAGTCTCCCTTTCCTCTGTTCTCCTCCTGGCTCCATGATTTGTAACTTCTTTGCTCCACATGGTCCAAAGTCAGCAGTAGGCTTTCTTGCATCTCTGATTGAAATGCTGATGACTCAAAGAGAAGGCTTTCGGTCTGTCCTCCTACTTAATTTCTCCTCCTGGTTAGATCTAGGGTGCTTCCTGCACAGATTATTTCAGCCTATCCTTTTGCACCACTGCTTTCCACATACTCCAAAGGAAACAGAAATGTATGTATGAAGTTTTGAATCTCTTCTGGGGGTTAAGCACAACATTTAGGAGCTGTTGCAGTGCCTACTAATTTGTGAGTGTCCATCTTCTCCTTTGGCCCTTACCTGGAGTCAAATGCTTTACAGAAGTCTTTTGGAATATGTATGTGCACACCCTCTCTGTCCAAGCTACCCCAAGAGCTCAGGCATAACATGTGCTGAGACATCTACATGGCTTCCAGGGCAAAGCATGTTGTGTCTAGCTGGGTAAAAGGAACTTAGCAACAGTCTGTGCCTACCAGTATAGATGTGCTTGAAGGATTTTGTAGCCATCTTTATCAATCAGATGGGTAATAAATGAAGAGAGTTCTGCAATATAAACAAGTGGGTATTTTGATAGTGTATTTAAGTAATCCCCAGTTGCATCCAGACTCTATGTATGATGTTACCTGGACTAACTATAGCTACTTGGATCTCCGGTTCTTAAAGTATCGGTTTGTCATTAATGTCTTGAGTCTTCTGGGATTTCATCTGTGCAATGTTGATGTTGATTATCTGCGGCACAGTATTTGGCTGTTTCTCAGCTCGGTTAGCAGGTCTACCAGAAGGCTGTTGCAGGAATTTTGATAGCTAACTTGAGCATCTCAGTACCTCTCTGCATTGTGCAGTGAAGACTTAGGAGTACACTTCTTCCTAAAGCCATTTCTTTCAACAATCCTGAGTGCAGCTTTCTGTCCCTGAAGATATGGAGACATCATGTTGTTTAACATCCTTCCCAGTGACCAAGGGAATAAAATGCATGGTATATAAAATGAAATAAAATATTAATTCATTAATCTCCTTCTGTCAAAACGGAGAAGAAACATGTATTAAAGATTCTTTAGTATTCGATATTATTCCTCTTCATTGGTTTTAATAGATTGGCCATCTTATTTTTTGCTAGTACTTTTAGATTCCCTCTTCAGTTAACTTCTTGACTTCTGATTCGTATTTTGCCCATTTTCCTTTATGCTATAACCTATTTTATCAATTAGATTGGAAATTTCATAACAGATTTTTCAGCCTTTTTATGAACCCTGTAGGGTGCCACTTCCAATTGTTTTGCTAGTAGGAAAGAGAAAATGAAGTCTTATAAGAATATGCAAAAATGCTAAAAGGATCAACAAATTGTTCCAAAACTCAGAAGTGTTTGAAAGGGATTTTGGCCAAAAGCTAGTTGAAACAGCCTTAAATCAGAACACGAACTGAGTATATGGGATATTTGTGGGTGAGGATGTGCATCTGGGGGCTGGGAGGGCCTTCTCAAGAGATTTCTTTCTGACATTTAAATTCTTGGTAAGCTACATAAACACATAAATAACAACTAACTGGGGCCTATCGACCAGTGGTATTTCCCAAATAACTGGTTGATCTCTTAAGTTTATTTCCACTAGCTAGAGTGACACCACAGACAGCTGCACATATGTTAAATACTTTCCTCGTATTACTTTTCCATGTGAGCCACTGCTGCAATTGCCACAGGGATGTTACTCACTCGGTAATGGAAAGGGAGATTGCCCACAAAATGTCAAGTGGGGAGAAAAGCAGCTTGCAAAGCTGCAACTGTTAAGTTGTGGTCTTCCCTACTAAAGCATTTGAAAGCTACTCGCCTATGGAGTTCTATACGTGCTGTAATAATCAGAGAAAGAAGTGGCGAAGGAGGAGGAAGTTTTACCTAAAGCATCCATGAAGAAAGAGAAGAAAAATGAGCGTTAATATTTTTCTCCAAAGTTAGATTGGATTATGGCATAAAAGGCTGTCTGCAAACTCTTGCTATTTGTGCGTAACTTTACTCACATGAAAAGTCCTTGACTTCCGTGAGACGACTCTCAGTTACTTGTTTTCCTCTTGTCCCTCCCATCTGCTCTCGGTGTTTAGACAGTGTTTCTGATGAGTTTGCCTTCAACGGCGGCAATTGTTTGACAGAAAATATCAGAACCAGACCTAAAACTTCCATTTGTGGCTGAGGGGTTGATGGCTGAATCAATTTCTCATTATTTTTAAACAGTATACTTTGTGGTTGATTGTTCTTTTTTTTTTCCAAAATTTTCAGCTAGGCAAATAGAAGATGCCAAATGAAATATCCAAACCAAATTATTTCCTTTTCTGAAATTCATTACTAAAAACTGAAAGTGAGATTTCCACAGAGGTATAGTGCAAACACAGGAAGGAAGAGAGGATCCCTCTCTGAAGTAAATTGCTCTGCATTGTGAGTAACAATAACAGAATTTTACTACATATCAATAAGCTAGTAACGTGCAATGTACATAGATATCTGTGTTCATGCATAGATACTAATTCACTGTTCTAACAAGGAAGATTATGTGTACTGTATAGATGCCACTAAAAGCTATAGGCAAGGATATAAATAAGTTATTGTATAGACTCACATATATTCTCTTCCCTTCTGGCAACCCCATGGGAGTCAATGTTAAGAAAAACTGTATCTAAGTGTTTATACCATTACAAGCTGAACATCCTCATGGCTTTCATGAATACCAGATGAGCTTCATACCAGTGAAAGCAGGTCACTGTTAAATTCTGGTTTTTGCTGGTGCACCTGCTGACAAAAGGGATTGTTACTAGCCTCCCCATGTGCACAGATATACTACTCTATGTCAGCCTCACTGGTAGCATGGTCCAGGTGTGTTGTTCATAAAAAGGCTTAGAAGGTGTAGCCGGTAATCCTGATACATGAAGTCATTACCTAACTAGAAGTTTCAAAACTGCATCTGCCATGAGGATGCTCAGGTGCTAAGTGTGTAACCTTACCAGGATGAAGGAAACAAACGTTGTGCTAGGTGCAGGATGAAAGACGATGTTGAAGTGAAGACATCTGGCACTGGTGGACATGAGACAAAGACTTGGTATAATGCAAATATGGAAATAGGATGGTATAAATGAGAGTGGAAACATGGAGACTGGTGTGTGCTCCAAGGGAAGGATTCTGGGGTTGAGGCCATTCACCTTGCTGCGGGCAGGTTAGACTTTAATTCTTGCCCTGATCGTTACTGACCAAACTGGGTTAGAGCCATGTTTGTGTGCAGTAGGCTTGACCAAATCTTTGCCACAGAACTGGGTCTGTGAGCACTCTTTCAAGTGAGCCTGGTGCAAAGACCTCTTCACTGTATCCTTACTGGCGCTGAGATTTGTGAGACCTTAACGCTTATTTATTGAACTCAAAGACGTCTAATAACAACAGCAGAATCAGCAAAGGCTATATTGATCAGCAGCCACATGGACAATAATGAACCACACGACACCCTGGTGTATCTTTATCCAGAGCTTTAGTCTTGAAGATGTATTTTCTCAAAAAAGTTTGAAAGCACTCCAATGACTTCAGCAGCTGTCTTTCCTGTGATTTCAGAGGATGCTGGATTACATCTAGCAGGAGAAGTTTTCACTTTTTTTTTCTGAAATGCAATTGCACTGGCATTTTAAGTGTATTCATTTAATTAAACATTCATGTGCTTTATTCCACAAGTGTCACTAGGCATTTCGTAAGTATAAGATAAAGGACAAATGATCTGAATAGTCTAAGAGTAGGATGTGTTCTAAGTGACTTAAATATCTGATGTCTTAGTGATAAAAACATACAAACACATAAAGGAATAAATAATTAAGCAAATATAAAAGAAAGCACTTAAAGAGGATGTTGGTGAAGGACGCAAATGATATAAGGAAGAGCACTTTGAAAAGAGCAGTCTACTCTCTAGATAATGATTAGTGCACGTGTCACTGGGGAAGATGTAGCCTAAGTATTTTCATGTAGCTTTTATCCTTTGCTCTTCATTTCCATTTTTCAGCTTTTCGCATGGAATACTTCTCAGCCAACTTGAGCAATCTATTCTTAGAAATCTAGTACAAGGTGGCTGTCAGACTCTTTAACCACTGCAACAGGCACCTTCAGAAGTTGGCTCATCCCACTCTGATGCACTTCCTGGAGGTACATTTGACCTTTTTGGGCATCCTTGTAACTGGTCATTGCTTCACTTTTAAAAGAAGAAATTACTTACAAACGCTTAAACTTCTGAGGAAAATTACATGAGTCCTTCCTCTATGTTCCTATTCCAGCTTTTTTTCTAGTACTCGCCTGTCCTTGCCTCATTGACATCTAAATGTGTAAATGAAATCTATTCAATTTTTCTTTTCTATTTAATTTTAAGTTCTGTGCCGGATTCCAGAGTTCCCCTGCTTTTTTTTTCTTTTTTTCTTTTTAGCATGGAAATGAAAAGTGAAGCTTTATGAACGATTTTACAGAAAGAGCATGTAAAAAACCTGTACTTCCTGGCAAATTATGTATAGGGTTTTTTTTTTTTATCTTTTTCTGTAAGGAGGAAAATCTTGGTTGGACACGCACCAGGCATGCCAGGGGAACATTGAAGGAGCAGCAGAGTGTGTGGTTGTGAGTGCCTGGGAGCCCGGGGAGGCAGACAGCCTGGCAGGCCGTAGCAGGGGCAGCAGGGAGCCAGGGAAGGAGACAGCCTGTGGAGCCAGGCAGGCTGCCAGGCCCTGACGGGCGGGCTGGAACGCTGACGAGAAAACACACAAAATTACTTGATTCCCTGTTGAAGGTTTTGATGGAATTGACAGGTTCCAGTGAAATGTTTTGATTTTATTTAATCAGAATTTAATGATGGAGAACCATTTTACTGGTAAATTTCTGACTGGCCAGCTGTCTCATCTTCATTGTAGTTATGTGTCCTGCAGAATATATACAGTTTAGGACCAGAAGTGCTTGACTACGTTCTTTAATTCAACAGCAGTTCTGATAACACAACAAAAGTTAGTTTAGAGAAAGCTACACTAATCAGAAATTATTTGGGACATCAACAGTCAGCTTCATTTTCCATTTTATAAGGAAACAAGTCGGTGATAGCCAGGTTTGGGGTTTTTTTTAACTGATGTTCAATATAAATAATACCTTTGAAAGTTACAGGTTGTTTCTAGAAGTGCATTACAGCTGAGAGATATAAGCTGATGTTACAGCCAGCTGTCCACCAAGAGGGAACATCCTACTCTTCTCAGTAGCTGCAGCTCCTCATCATGCCTTGTGTGGGATCCATAGCTCACGTGGCCACAGCGTGACTCAGGTCAGCGAGCTGATGCAAAGGCCAGTTGTTTGGTTTGGTAGCGTAATTTCAGCCAGATTGGCCAGCCAGGCCTCTTCAACCCACAGTCCCCAGCTGCTGGACCAGTAGTGGGGGAAATGGTAGCAGCCTGTGGACTAGTAGACCAGGTCCTCGCAGAGCAGCTAGCCACTAATAATAGCCATGTCTGCAGCGCAGCTCCATGCCCCCATACACGTGCAGATACTTCTGAAACTTCACTGCCATTGTCCACAAAAATGAAATGCTCTTCCAGAAAAAATGACTGCTTGTGTAATTTAAAATGTTTGCTGCGTCCTTTGTCTTTAATCTCTCTCAGTGCAGTGGCATATTTTCTTACAGTTTCTCAAACGAATGGCTATGGTTGCAGCTGGGATGATTATTTATTATTAATACCGCGTTTACTATCCCACTAAATTCTTTGAGACAATGGACCGTTAAGTAGTATGAGGCTGACTGAAGTGCCTCCACCATTTAGGGGTTAGCAACTAAATGGCATTATATAATTTGAGTCAATTTCTGCCCAAGATTCCAGGGAGTGAACTCATCAGGATTACTCATTGTTAAAGGAGTGCCTCAGGGTTTAGTACTTTGACTTTATTATTTTTTCCTTTAGCTATTCAAAACCTTGGTTCGTTTGTAGGAAATGTTAATTATCCTTTCTGTGCTGATATCCCACTGCTGTTTTATAAGCAGAGCTTTGCTTGTACAACTTCAAAAGAAATCTTCAAACTCAATATTACCAAGTTTGAATATTATCTAATTAACCTCCCAGTCTGTCATGCCTTGTTGGTTATCATGAAATAATCACAGCCCCTCAGGTGTTGAAG
This sequence comes from Steatornis caripensis, assembly GCA_013398225.1. Lineage (NCBI taxonomy): Eukaryota > Metazoa > Chordata > Aves > Caprimulgiformes > Steatornithidae > Steatornis > Steatornis caripensis. The sequence goes on from VZSC01011130.1 coordinate 128,374, forward strand.
CTCTAGATGCAGCTAAGTGCCTCTAATTCCCTAAGGGGGTGATTAGCTCGTGATAACAATGCTCCCTTGAGTTGTTTTATTGCTTTTATAAAAAGACTTTATTGTGGGGGAAATGTTTATTTTTATGCAGGAGGAAGATGGAGCTGACAGTTGAGGCTGGTGAGTGACTGTAGCTGTTACTCCTGAGCTGTGGTGCAAACCTTGATACATTTGCTCATTTCTGATACTCCTTGGCCAATCACAATATGCTGGCTGGTAATTAAGCTCCTGCTGAACTCACAGTGTGGAGAGCGAAAATAAGTACTTCTGGTTCTGCCAGAGGTAAGCAGTTAAAAACAAAATAAGACAAAGCAAAACAAAAGGTTCCTTCTGCTGCGGGGATCATAACCTCCAGAGCCTGGAGTACTTCGATGCTCTGGAAGTTACTGGATCGACGTCTGTGTGGTTTTTTCCCAATAAAAAAATCCTGGCTTAAGTACAGCAAATGGAAAGTTCAAGTCAGTAAGTAAACAGCTGGACATTTCTTACAAAATTACTACAGTTAGCAAAATTTCTAAGCATTAAAACCCCAAACATTTCAATCAACATGTTAATCGTTAGCCTCTGACCATCGATTTGATGACTTAAGTTATCAAGACTCTCCTACCTCTGCTGCCTTCAGATCTTTGCCGCCTCTCTTTTCCCACAAAAGATACGCTGCAGAGCATTGTTTTTACAGTGCCTTCCTGTACAAAGTCTTATAAGAAATGCTGTGTCTTCCTGCCAGCCCCTTTTCATGTAATCGAAATTACTTTCCACTCTAGTCTGAAGATGTGTACATGAGACTTGGCTAATGACAGCTAGGTGGCTGGTTTTTTACAGAATTACAATGATTCGTTGCAGAACTGGTTCATTAATGATGAGAGGAGAAAAAGAGTTCTTAATTGACTAAATAAGAGTTGAAAAAAGAATTTTTTTCTTGTATGGAATGACCACAGAGAAAAATAAGCCAATTTACACAACAAATATACCGTGAAGAGCTGCTCGCTATAGCTAATAATACAAAATTTTGTCAGCGATGGCTAACATGGCCACAATGTTTCGTTCTGGGCATCACTGTGATGGTTTTTACATTTCGAGCTAAAATTTCTGACATTTTTCCTGTTTTTAATACAAAGAGTTCTTGCAAGGATTTCTAAACCTTGGGTTATTGACATATACATTCATCATTGGCATATATGGTATTTTTGTTTCAGGTCATCTTTTGTTCTTTTGTTGTAGCAGATAGACCTCTAATATCTTCCTTCCCTCACAGAAACCATCTCATGTTAAAAACCAGTCACTTTACTGCAATAAAGGCTCAGCATAGTGGTCTGGATCTGGTCTGGATTTATTCAGAACTGTTTGGTCATAGTGTCTCAACACTTATCTGTTAACAATATCATATCCATGGGGTAAAACATACTCAGCAACCGTAAAAATTTACTTTTCAGAGACCAATGCAAAAAACTTCAGTTAGTGACTGTGAGATTCAGCACTTTTTAGCAACTTTCATATGTGGCTTTACGTAATTACAGAGTTTTGTATCTCTGTATTCCAATTTACAGCTTGACCATCCTTCTGAAATTCCAATAGATCTTTCTCGATAACTTTAGATGTAAGGATATTTAATATTTAATAAAGAAATTTAATATTTACCTTTCCAAAGTCAAAAGTTTTGAAAACTCTGTGTTGTCTTTGCCACCAACATGTACTGTGCAAGGAAGAGCAAGCGCCTCAGAACCATTAACTCCACAGCAAACTGCAGTTGCATTACATATGTATACAAAGGCAAGAAAGTCCGCACGATAGCTAAAATCTTGGGATACTTGTCCAAACAGTCCATAATCTCAGGGCTAGAATAAGAAAACCAGTTATATGATTCAGGGTTTTTTTTTTTTTAATTTCTAGAAGTCAGCTCAGATTTTGGTATCAATGTTTGGCAAAAGAATGTTGAGTTTGAGATATCAATTTAGTTACACAATGGCTACCTATTTTCATCCTTCCTGTATCATCTCTGCTAACTACTTTCCCACAAGTAGACAAGCAGCACACCCACACTTTCAAGAAAAAAATAGTAGATAAAACATGGTTTGCCTTAACAAAAAAATCTTTTTATTCTGAATGCAATCACACTAGCCAATCTGGCCATTTCATGACTGTGGTTTTGGTGATATTCAGACAGGGATATGTTATAAGTATTGGATCAAAGCGTTAAAATGTCTTAGGGCATTAGTGGGAAAGGTAACTCTGAAGAAACTCATACATAGTATGTAAGCACATTTTGTTTCCTGGGTAACAGCTCTCAATGATAATGGTTACATATAAAGACCTGCACATGGGAAGCCATTTGCAGTGTACAGCTTTCACTGGTGAACGATACTGCCTGTTTCTGAGCATCATTATTTGTCACATCATCTGTTTTAACTACAATATAAGCAATCGTATTTAACACCTCCTTTGCTGAGCACTCTTGTAACTTGTGTACAAGGAATGATACTTGTTAAAAACATTTTCTCAGTCACAATGAAATGGAAAAATGTGGAAGTAATTTGGTGGTTAGGCTGTTCTGGAGAGAAAGCTCTAGATGCTTCTCACAATTGTTAGATATGACTTGATTGCAGCACAAGTTCCCCTGCCCGAAAAAGCAGGAACTGGCCAGAGGATCTTTCCATTTGTTCTATTTAGTAGGCTATAAATACATCCTGTGTAATCAACACTAGCATTTTAAGTTACTAATTTAACCCTTGAGTTCCCTTTAAAACTAGAAATGAAATGTTCGTTTGAACAGAAATGAGTATTGTATAATAAAAACAGTGAAGGAATGTGCAGGTCTAATAAATTGGAATGTACAATTTTATTCCAGTTTAACATGAAGTTCTTATAGTAATTTAAGATTTCCTTAAAAAACTAATTTTCTTTTCCAACCATGCAGTTTCATTTATTTTTCATGCCCTATTGTCAATCAGAATTAAATGTTTCTTTTCATAATAATTGTTATCCTATTATGTAAGTTCCAAGAATGCTTTGCAAAAGTTGTTTCTGTGATTGTGTGTATGTTTGTATGTATATATACTTCTTCTCTATAAATTAAATAACATGATTAACATTAAAAACATTACACAGATATTTTTGTGATTTTTACTGTAATGAAAATATTGTCTCTTAATGAACCTTAATGAAACAGTACTTTACACATGGTGTGAAAAGTTGCCAAGAGGTGTAAAGCAATTATTATGACAAAAAGCATGAGTTTTGAAGAGCCATTTCTCTTGTGAAGAGAGTGTGTGAAAAAGCAGAATGAAGAAGTCCTTAGGGAAAAAATTAATTTTAATAAGCTTCTGTGCATGCTCAACGACTGTATAAATCTAGACTCCAAGTATAGTGTGTAATAAAGTAATCACCTAGAAAGCTAACTTGAACTAAGAATCCCAAACAACTGTCTTGCCAGGCTGTGAAACAAAGCTGTTTCCATTGCTGAATGATGAGAACTTGATGCTGGAGCTGACTTAAGTGAAGGTCCCTGCCATACTCCCCTCTCAGAGGCACAGGATTCCTCCCTGGGCTACCCAGCCACTCATGGCAATTGCTTTGCTTTGCTTTGCTTTGCTTTGCTTTGCTCATTGCTGCCATATTCACATGGAGTGCTCTGCATTGTCTATGCAGTTTTTGTCATGATTTACCTCCAGGAAATGAAGGTTCAAACAAGTATGGATCCTTGCTAGAATTAATACATGCAATTAGGCAGAAAATAAAAAGTAAAGAAAAAGCAGTTCTGGAATCATGGATGCTCTTTGTCCGTAGCAAGCTGTACCTTGTTTTCAGACCTGTCACTGTGCAACATCAGCAAAATTTTATTAGAAGGGGCAGAATTATTGAGTAGGAAGTCACTAGGAGTTAAATGATACAACTGTCATGTACCTGGCAGACTAATGTGTCCCAATTTGCTGATGCCTGAAGCGCGCATGTACAGATTGTTACTGTGAAGAAGCTGCCATGTGTGAAGTTCAGTCCCATCGACTGACTAATTCAAACCTTGTGCACACTTTGGGTCATTCGTAAAAAAGTAATGGGGGATTTCTGACTAGAGATTTTACTGACATCATATAAATATTCTCACTATAAATGTATATTCCTCTACACACCATTGGCCAGTGGCAGAGACCTGTTTCTTCTAGGGAACTTATATCTGTCTAAGGTATTGGGTAAGTTCTGTACACAGTGGAAGCCGTTCAAATGTTTTTCTCTAACAACACCAAAGCATACGGCTCCTTCCTTTTCTACAGTTGTGCAGGAGCAAGAGTAACATAGGGTTATGTAGTGTAACATAGGGAGAGCACTTTGGAAATTCCTAATATTCCTAAAAATTCCAATTTGGTCATCAACATGGATTATTCAATAAGAGGAATCTTAGAGAATATGTTGAGGGCAAAAGTAAGACACAAGCTAAACAGTGGCCCAAAAGAGAATAATTGCCAAAAAAGAAGACAGCAATAGTAGTAGTCAATTTCAGCATGAATCCATCTCTCCACTGGGGAAAGGTCATTACATTTTTTAAAAATTAAGTTATCCAGTTCCCATCATCAACATATTGAGCACTCTTATGTCATGGACTTGTTCCCATATCTGCAAAAACCCTACTTGTAAAACTTCAGCCAGTCTCCTCCCAGGCTGCCAATAAGAAATTTTCCCTGATGTCTACTCCTCTCTTATATATTTGTCCCCTTCACGATTGTTAAGAAAAGTGCGATTGATGAAGTCAGAAGTAAATAGTAATGTACTCCAGCATAGAGAAGAAAGGCTGTACTATTAACTCTAATCCAGGTAATCAGTACTAGAAGATTCCTCTCTTAAGCATCCACCGTTTTTCTTGGAGTTTGACCATGCGGGTGTTAAGGCAGAGGGAATGGTATCGGAGAAGATATTTTCCATAATGTTCCTTCATCTTTCTCTCAATTTGCATAGCCCTGGAAAAGTTCTCTGTCTGGAGTCCAAAGGTCCTCAAAAACAGCTGGTCAAGTGCATCCACCCAGTTCATCACTAACACTGCCAGCTTCCAGTTGCAGTGCTTGAATGCCACTTGCATAATGTGTGTGTTTTCTGGTGACTGCCTTGCTGCCAAGCTTCATGAGGCTGACCGTTTTTCGCTGTATTTAATCTTCACTATCTGTCTACACTTTTACAATTCCCATTAATTCATTTTCTTTAGCTTTTCTCTCACTCTTATCCACTCATCTTGTATGTGTGACTAATTTTAATTACTGTGTCATTCCCAGCTGGGAAGCTAAGGGGAGGCTTGATATTGCTTTGGATTGGCGCCCAAAAGGTCTGTGCTCTCATTGGCCACTTGTGTATTTTCCAATAAGACAACAGAACATCAGCAATATTGCGAAGCCAACCCATCTGGGGAATGCAATAAAATGGAGGGGAAGAGTGTCCCACGCTTTTCTCATAGTGGGTGTGGGCAGGATGCGAAAGCTTCATTTGTGCTCTATGTGATGAAGGTAGTTCAGATGAAGTATGTCAAATTCAGTGTTGTCCGTGACCTGGCTCTGCTCAGCCATACCTTCACACGTCCATGTTGTTACGCAGTCCAATTTTCGGTTACTCAGCTCTTAGCTGCCCTGTACCATGGAACGTTGGATTCTTACAGGAAGGCACTTCTCTGGCTGTCATCTGTGTCTCCAACCAGCTGTGTGACTGCTGTTGCAAAGACGATGAACTAGTTCACACAGCAGTGATGGCTTGTTGGCATGTGATTGATTTGGATGGGCATGTTGTCTAGAGTGCCAGCCAGGGAAACGGGAAATAAATTAGGAGTTCACCTCAAAGGAAAAAGACCTCTGAGTAGCATCTGAACCTAAAAATATGATTTTTATTTATCTTAGCATATTTCTCAGGCATTCCAACAGATACTTCACATAAAGAGCAGGAAACGGCTCTGAAGCACAATGTCCTCAGAGAAAACTGGGAAAGAAATTTGAACCTCATTTACATGCAAGAAGCACTCAAAATCATGAGAACTGAAATGCACACATTGAGAAAATCAGAATGTACAAGAGTGATTTCACTGTAGTAAAATGGAGAGGACTTCTGGGCACGCAAGTCTGAAAGTTTTGAAATAGCTGGGAAACTGGTAGATGAGGTAGTATGTCATCAGCAGCAGTATGCTAGCCTGTCATTGCCACTGATCGTGTATTATAAAAAGAAATAACTCTTGGCCCTTGTGAGCCTGAATTAAATGTGATATATTTCTGAATCAAAACAAACTCTTTGAAACACTTCTCTGCCAATTAACCTACTGGCGGCAGCGCTGGCTGATTACTTCTGTGACTGTCTCAGCTTCTCATGCAAAAGTGACAATTTTGCTAGAAAAGGTTTCAGTGTGTTTGTTTTCTGCTCAAGTTACTCACCAATGTTACTACATAAATTCATCTCTTTAAGGCAAAGCTTTTAATGGCTATATCAGAAAAAGAATTGTGGATAGAATTATAAAGCTAAAGCCAAAATGAAGCTCTACGTCCCCTCTCTCTTTACCCTCTAGCCTGCCCAATAACCTGGGAGGTATCAAAATCATATGCATCAGCAGTTTCTCTAGGAGAATTTCCTATATATTTGCTGTTCTACTTCTGACCACGGCCAGCTGCAGCTCAGAGCAGTGCAGCGCCTCTTTCACGCCTGACCCATGAATGATTCTCTATCCACCTTATCTTCACAGCATGATTTATTAGACACTGTTAGATCAAATCTAATGAATCCGAGTCTTTAAAAAAAAAACCTGCTTGAAATGGTCCTGCCAACAGCTCAGTGGTTTCTGTAGTCATTTGCCACGTGGGAAACATGCACTCAGCTATGTCTAAGGGAACGTGAACCTTGATTTATGGGGACACTTTCATAACCACTGGATTGTCAGATATCTTTAGGTGCAATACTCATCAGAACAGTCTTCTCCATACTTAATGTCAGCTTCTAATGTCCTTGGGCACTTAGTGTCCTAACCACTAAGTCACACATACATGAAATCACACTTTCTCTGTCTCCAAGAATATATAACTAGTCTACACAAACAGAATCAAAACGTTTCGCTGCCCTCTGTCGTAGCTTGATTAATATGTGTTTTCTTAGGACACGATGTGAATTTAAATTATGAATACCTGGGCTAAAAAAAAGCAGAAGGCTTGTGTCACTGTTGTTCCCTTTGGTGTTTTAGAAGAGAAATTTACCTCAATTTCTAGGGGCTTATATATCTAGAAAAAATGTTCAGAAAAGTGCATTTTGAAGGGAAATGGCATCTTCCATCTGTAGTCTTTGGTACATGATGCATGCACAGTCTGAAACACTGTCCCCAATCTTCAGCATTTTCCTAGGGGGATCGTAAACAGAGCTTTTGCAATTGGCCTATGATATCCTCCAAAACAAGCCCATGTCCAAGGAGAGTGCTACATTGCACGGACAAAAATTGTCCATGCGTGTTCATACACCAGTGCATCCACTGCTCTCACAAGAGTTCTAGCTGCATCAAAAATCACTCATAAGAAGACTGAATGGAGTGCGACCACATCATTGAAACAGAGTGCATTTAGTTCAGACATCAAAAGCTGTACTCTGAAGTATATGTAAATTCCCTTTATAAATACCTGACAACTCCTCATTCTTACAAAAAAAGTGACAAAATTCAGCAGAAAATGAAATACATGATTCAGACAGTTTAAATAATTTTGAATGCATCTTATTTAAGGATGCACCTTAAAATGACCGCTGTGTGAGGAAGATTTACATACAAAGGAACTGGTAAAATTTGACAGGAAAGAAAAAAATCATAATGTAATTCATTGGCACTCAGTTGTCTACTGTTATGAAAGAAGACATTCAAGAAATAGAGTCAAATTGTCACGGAACTTGAGTTTAAATGTGCCAGATTGTACAACCGCAGAACTCCCTCCCTTAGCAGCCTGGTCCTCAGAACAGAACTGGTCTTATTTATAGAGTAAATTCTCAAGTTTGATCAGTTGTGTTGAAAACGTTAAGATGGAAATGGAAAGTGATATGTACTGATTTAAAACAATAATTAATTTTAAAAAACATTTCAGGGGAAACTGGGTATGACTTTTTTGGTTGGTTCAGAAAGTGTAAAATGTAGATAGTTGTTGAGAAGAAATAGTGATCTCAGAGTAAATGAGGGCGGTCTTCAACACTTGCATTTAATACTGTAACTGTTAAAGGATATGGTTCGTGCATTATTCTAGAGAACTTCTGAGTACAGTAAAAATTAGTTTTGTCCCTACAGGATGGATAAGAAAAAATTTCAGCATTGCTATCTGTTCTAATCAATGTTTTTTATAAGTAGCCTAATTTCTTCGTGACTGGAAAGGGGAAATGGGACTTCAGGTAATGAGTTAGCATTGCAAGCAACCTAACCAACAAATACGTTGAGAACACAGAAAAAACCTGAGAGGTTTTATCACTTTAATATCAATTGAATAAATACAATTATTCTTGATTGCTATCAATCAACTGTTTCTGATAGTTGATTATCACAGAGAACTTATTCGTGAAATACAGAAGAGAGAATGAATTTGAAAGTATGTTTTTTCCGTTTTCACACTGGATACCCAGACACTGAAGTTTGTGGGAGCTCATAGTTGCAGTGATATTTTTGCTTTGTTTCTCATCCTGCTGATTTTAGAGTCAAAATGCTATATTTCATGCCTGTTGGTTAAGCATTTTTAGAAGGACCCCGATCCGTGAAATTTAAATAGACTTTTTTGTTGTTCACATTCTTATTTTTCCTTGCTTTTTACATCAGCATCTTGGGCTTTCAGCCCAGGAAGTTGAAGTTGCCCATGTGGGACGATCCCATCTAAAGTTTCTCAGTCAGGCTAAGGGCATCTGTTGGTTTTGATCTGGATGCGCTGTTCCCCCTGAAAATCCAAAATAATTCCACACATTGACCTTGAGAGCTGTTTTGCACCAGGAAATTGAATGGTTCCATTTCAATGTTATTAGATTTTGAGAGTGTGTGAGTCCTTACTGGAAAGTCTGTTAGTACAGAAGGAAAACAGAAAGTGTTAAAGTAATGCTATAAAATACAACAGGGTGCTTCAAAAAGCTCACAAATATTCTATTCTATTCTTTGATAGTTATACATTAATTTCTGAAGTGCTTGTTCTCTTTTAGTCAAGTTAAACTCTGGGAGTCACATTAAATTCTGTGTATTTTGTATACTCCTTTCTCCTTATGTTTGTGGGCCTCACTTTTTCCATTGCAAATACCTATTTTGCATAGCCTGAACTCTCTCAGATGCAGAAGTGTCACTCCTATTGTGTACTGGTATAACCGAAAGAACATTAGGATTTGTTGTGTAAATGTGAGAACATGCCATCTGTTTGGCAATGGGAAGCTGAAAACTGAGGGAAAACATTAGAGGTGTTAGAATACCTACCAGCTGGAAACTGAGGGAAAACATAAGAAGAAATAAAATATCTGCCAGTTGGAAAACAGAAAGATACAGCTGGTTGCAAAATGCCTGCTTTAAGGGTGCAAATTCAGATGACAAGCTGCAGAAAGACATGCTGGGAAAAAGTTCCTGAGGACAGCCTTGAACTAGAGAATTAGTAGACGTGAAGAAATTGCTGGGGAAGATGATCTTGGAGAACCGTGTTTTTTATTGTGGTGTAGATACCACTGTTCTGACACATTATGTGCCTGTGATGTTTATATTCCCAGACAAAAGCCAGTAGAAAATGATATTAAGGGAAAGAACAAAATAACTTAAGCGGGAAAAATTATAGGGGCATTGTCAACTCCACAGTGATCTCTGTGTGGTTCGGTAATTAATAACTTCAGAAGCAGAGATAAACACTCTACTGTTCCTGTTTATTTGATGGTCTTGATTAATTAAAGGACAAGTTTCCTTTAAAAACTCAAGACTGCCTTTAATTATATTGCTAAGTGTGGCATTTCATTCTTCAGTAGCATTACACAGTGCGTGCAGCCAGTTTTGCTGATTGAAGAGGTTTAAAAAATAAGGCAGGCTGTGTGGACATTTAGTAGCTGACTACAGCAAAATTGGTTAATGACTAGTATCATCTAAATGAGGCAGCAAGCTGAAAGACTCATAATCTCTCCCCATGCACAAATTTTAATTAAATAATTATAATGTCCTTGTTGTAATTATTTATCAGTAACTATGCTCCTGAGTATTGTCTCTTTTGCTTTCATCTGTTCTGTCAGCTCAGCTGTACAATGAAAAAATCAGTTTCAAAGATCTGGTATGATTAATTCTTATTACCAAGGGCCCTATTCTGCTGCCATTATTCAACCTGATTAGTACTTTACTGCACAATTAGTCACATTGAATTCAGTGGTACTACATGTGCGTTAAGGTTCTGCTCAAAAGGATGGCAGAATTGAACTCCAACTAACAACAGATTTGGGAGTGATGGTCTAAAAGAATGGGTGAGTTACCAATTCACTTATTTCATCTTCCTGGTGAGAAGCCAATCAAGAAAAGACCTAGCCTCACAAAGGCTTTGGGTGCCTCTGAGGCTCGTTCAAGCGCTTGGTGTCTGTCCTTGCACCTGGGGACATGGAAAGACAGCTCAGCCACCACAGTCTTTAACTCCCTGCTGAAGTGTGGGTCCCAGATGCTTTCGTTCTAGCAGTTAAGCCAGACTCACTCTTCTCTTTAAAATTATCGGTCTTTGCTTTAAGCAACAGCTTGGTTGATGGAGCACTGGTTGAGGCTGTAGAAGACCTAGATTCGATACTCTTCTCATCCTTAAGGGGAGCATAAAGCATTTCCCATGTTACAGAAGACTATTCTATATTATAAGAACAGTTCTTGAAGTGGGCTGCTGTGCTATCTATCACCAGTGGAAACTGTCTGTACTCACACAGGTATGAGCTCAGGTCGAGTCCCTTTGCAAGTCTCTGTGGCTTTAGTCTAGCCTCCAGTTTCTTGGCATCTCTGTATCTATCAATAAGATTGCTGTTTTAAAATAAAACTTAAATAATTTCATGAGGCTGTTTTCTTTTAACAGGTGAACTGCCTTTGCACGTAAGAGTGTATGAATACTCAAATCACAAACCCAGAGAAGACTCCTGTTGTGACACAATAGAGGCCAAACAACCCGAATAAGATTAAAATGAAAACAATTTACCTTGAGTGCCTCAAAAATTTGTTCTTAAAACTGCCAACAACCTTGAAACGCAGTTAAAATGTCAGCGTAAGAGAGTTAAAGGTATTATATAAAGAAAAAAAAACACCTCTGGAGCTGCAGGGCAAAATGTGGTGTAATGCATCATAACCAACACTGTTCCTGCCAACTCTCAATCAGATGGTCTTGCTGTCATCAATACAGCCCTGCTAAATGCAGTTAGATGGCACCAGTAACTGCACTGCCTCAGCCAAGTCGGTTTGCTTATGCTTGCATAGCATTTTGTTACTAGCCTGCAAATCCCAAAATGAGCAATGAAAGAGGCAGAGTCAAAGAAAACCTAGGGACCACTTGAACCAGCAATGAGTTTTTTCAGCAAGAGACACTGCTTTGTGAATGCATGTGTTGTTCTTGTAGAAATTTGCTTTTATGTTGAGGTTGAAATTTCTAGGCTAGTGAAGGGAAAGAGCAGGAGAAATGCCTCTTGGTTTCCATACCCAGCTGAGCTGGGACACAGACTTGATACAGAAGCACCCACTCCCAGGCAAAACCCCAATTGGCGTGTTGTGTCATGTTTTTCCTTATCTGCCAATAAATATTTAGATGACTATTGTAAAGCAGTAGAACACCTAAAAGCCAGACAAAGAGACCAATAGGTGTTACAAACAACAGTTTACTAAAAATTAAGGAATAGAACTACAGTGTGATTAGTACGAGGTTGAAGACAGATATACACAGAATAATGCAATAATATAAAAGACTAAAAGGCTAACAGCTAGGACAGATCAAAGTCGGAATATAATACAGTTTTCTCTGCAGCAGATGCGCTGCATTTTCTTCAAGACTGAGTTTTCTTCTTAAAGGAAATTCCTAAATATGAACATTCAGTTTAGTTTCTTGATATTTAATTTGTTACGATAAATCAGAAATATGCAAATCTGGATTCCTGGGAGAAGTAAATTTGGATATTAAAAATACATGGAGGAAGAATGTATGAAAAATCTAAAGAAAAAATAGAATATATTATATATATATATATAATATATTATATGCAACTATTTTTAAATAAGAAAAGCTCTTGAATGTAGAAAATGTAGGGATGAAATTTTCATGAATGGGGTAGAGCAGATATTAGTAGCAACATTTCTTTTTCTATTATGTGTGTGTTATGTGTCTGTGTTTAGAGATATGACGAGCAGTTACTTCTGGAAATATAAGTAAAGACGAATGTCTCAGCATTCTACGTTATAAAATGGGAAGTGTTGGAATACCTGAAACTATACAATTACATCACTTGGTTAAGGGGTATTATAAACTATTATGAAACCTTATTCAATGGTGTGCAATTGCCAAAAAGTAAGAATGGCTTGGGAAAGCAAATTTCTCAGAAATGCTGGTTAAGATACAATTTCATGCAGAAAGTAAGACGTCTTTATTCAGGGTACCCTGCAATAGTTATGTGTAGATGAAAGACATTTTTCACTGGCCTTATGCAACTTCTATTAACAACGCAGAATTCCTCCCTAAAAACGTATCAGACACAAAGGTGTGACTGGGTCTGTACAGGTACCACTCAGACCATCTCTTTTGGTAAAGCATTAAAAAGTTACCAGGAAATATACAATGACCGTATGCAGTAAAAATTTGTATCTCCAATCATAATACGCAAACTCAAGAGAAAAGGGTTGATTCCTAAGCTGTACACAAAATTTAATCAAGAAAGGGAAGACAGGAATGTTAACCAAATGGAGGCATGCCTTGTGCCCTTAGGCAAAGCCAACTTTTAGAGAATACCCTGCAGGTGATACCTGGCTCCAGCTGGGATGCAGTACCTATTTCCTAATGTTGGTGCACATTGCTGGAGATGGTATGGACAGAAAGGACCCCTTTCCTCCAAGTGATGTTTGTGTTTGCAGTTCCCAAAATTCTTGCTGGTAGTGACCTGAATAATAGACATCATGGTGGGCAACATCCCTTAGTATCTGCTCGGCTGCCTACTTAACACTCCTCTTAAGAAAGTTATGCAAAAGAAAAAAAATATATCAGTCTTGATATAAGCAGTTAGACTTCTCATGAGGAAAAAATCATTTTCGTATAGATTGAATTACAGTTTTCAATGAAAAGTTTTTTAAAAAGGCTAATAGTCAAAAAGCACTAAAGCCAACAGTAAGAAATTCTTTAACTGTATCAGGAAGAACACACTAAATAAGTGTCTAGGTCAACTGGACCGCTAAAGTTGTAATTAAAAAGGATGAAGAGATTGTGGAGAAATTACATGAATTCTTTGTAATCAGTCTTCGCTAATGAGGATGAGGCAGACATTTCTAACTCAAGGTTAATTTTTACAGATGAGGCATTGTCAGAAAGAGTGGCCTCTGAAGATGAGGCATTAGAGCAACTAGATAAAGTTAATGGTAGAAAATCCCTGGGGCTGGATAGTATTCATTTGAGAGTTTTAAAAGGGAAAAACAAAAAGTAGCTGAAATACTAACTAAAATATGTAATATAACTCTAATAGCAGGAGCCATTTCTGAGGATTGATTTTTATCTAAAGAAAGAAAGAACAAAGAATGACCTTGGGAATTATAGAAAAGGGAACAGTGCTTTAGTACCACTGAAATTGTTCAAAACCATTTCCATAACCAGCCATTAAAGGACCTTTTTAAAACTACCTAGGTATTATTGTTATAAATATACGATACATTTTAAAATGGATCTTCACAGCTTCTCTGAGGGTAATTTTTATTTTTCCAAGCTTACAGAAATCCAGGAAGGAAGCCACAGAGGTTTAGCTAGGAATACAAGTAGGTATGATTTATCTTGATTTCCAAAAATCTCCTGACAATGTCCCTTGCTAAAGACTGTTGCCAAATACTATCAGCAGCAGACTGAGAATAAAAGATTCTGTCATATATCAAAAAATGGTTGGTGGATGGGATATGGTTTGTGAGTACTCATCAGACGGCCTGTCTGGGTGACTCAAGATTTAACATACCGTAAATTCACAAACGGTCTGTGGGAGGGATGGTCAGGTTTTCTAGGCAAATTCTTACTTTGCAGAGACCAGGAGAGACGTATTGCCATCACTTTTTAAAAAACCCGCTAGCAATACCTGTAGCAATCTCTGGGAGATCCCAGCACTTCCCGGGTAGACCCTTGAGCCATGGGGACACACGTGTGTCTGGAGAACACGAGTTGAATGCTCGCTCCTCAGCACTCCAGTGGGACATGCTGCACAGGAGGGCAGCACAGCTGCTGCAGAGCTGGGGGCTCTGCTTTCAGAAATAAACTGCAACCTGCAGGGTCAAAGCTGCTGAAGGAGGGCAGAGACTACTTTTTGGTGTGTAGAAACATGTTTGTCCAGAACAAGAAGGCAAAAATACCAGGGAATGTCTTCAAGCCAAACATCGAGGGTGTTCTTATGTTTTACCTCACTACTGCAGTTAGCTAAAGGCTCTTTGGCTCTCGCCTTTCTTTCATGAAAGGAATAACTATTTGGGGAGGATATTCACATTGTTAGTGACACTAAACTGTTGGAGAGTGTTGCAGAGATACAGGATTGTGGAAATCATGACAAACTATGGAGATAGGCTTATTCTGTGGCACATTAAGTCATTGGCGATAATATGCAAAGCTACACACGGTGAAGGACCAGATGGAAAATATATCACAAATAATTTTGCATCTGAAGCACTCATCACCTATGATCAACTGTGAAACAAGTAGATTGATGCCAAAAAGTGATTTGCAGCTAAATCCACCACTTTGTGTGATTTTTTTCTTTAGTAGAACTATAAGTAAGTTTTGGCAGGTGCTAACTTGCTTGCTGTAATCAAAATTAAGATCTGGAATAGTGTTTAGTGAAACAGTAACTATAGTTTCCACTGGCTATCGACAACAATGGGGGTAGACCAATATAGATTTTGACATCATAACAACCTCAACACTGCCTTGAAGTGAACTTTTACAGTTTTTGCCAACATTTATAAAGAACTGTGGCTTTGTTACGTTTATGGAGTATTATTTTTCTTGCTGTATAATAACTATGCTTTAAACTTTTGTCATAGTTATATAACTAATGAGATGCTACTACTTTCCAAGAGGGGAGACAGTGGTAAATTAAATTAGTTCTTAATGTAACCACACTGTATTAGGGCTTTTGGCAGTTTAGCTGTATTTGTTAGAGGTATGATTTCTTTGTAATTGTAACCAAATAGGCCAGTGAAACTTTCTAGGGCATTGTAGATCAAGCCAGAGTGACTTTTTCATTTACATGTTAATGGAGTCTGCTCCAAGTAAAGTTAATTGAAGAACATGCATAAAGATTTGTTTGCTCTGTGGACAGTTACAATGGAAAAATCTGTTTAAAGCTGTACACTAGGGTATGAATATTGATGTGAACGGGAAAGTAAATTATTATAGGAAAGTCATTTTTACCACACACACAATATAGTACGAGTTCCATGGAGGGAAAAACATATATGCAATTTTAAACATTCCTTAATTTCAAATAAGAGACAGCAATGATTAAGAAACTAATATACTCTTTGTTTCCCTATTGTGCTTCCTGCAGTGTTTCTGTATTTCTAGTTCTAAATTGCTGATTCTCAACTGTCAAGTGGACAGCCTCAGGGGGATGTGCAGTATATTCTTGAAGCCTCTATGAATATGTCAGCTGGCTTATCTTTCCTTTTCCCTTGCATTTTCTCCATGTCTTCTTTTGAAGCCGTGTGAAAATAGAAATTTCCTCTGAGGCACCACAAGCAAACAAGGTTGGGGAGACATTTGCTGGAGCTTGAGATGCAAGGGTATTTTTCCGCCAGCTCGCTGGCCACAGCCCACCTAGAGACAGATATGCCTTGAGCAGCATACATCTGCAAAGGAACTGCAGGCTGGGGCTGAAAGAATTTGAAGCGTATGGGAAAAGTGTGAGTGTTCACCCATTTGTGGGCATGGAGCTAGAAGAAAAAGATGCCCAAATTATTTAATTGCACAAAAGGAGTCCAGATAATAAAAAAACCCCCAAACTTGTGAAAAGTGTTTAGGCTCTTGTATTTTGGGACACTTCCTTTCAGAGAGCCTACTTGTGTTTCTGGACAGCTCACGACTGAATTCACCCGTCTAAACATAAGATCTAGTGCCATCTCAGAGATCCTTTGACTCCAGCTGTCATTGCAAGAGGGCACAGATGTTTTTCATATATCCTATGTTATACCTGACACTCCCATGTAGATATCTGAGATACTCTGGAACCTCTAAAATGGCACTAGACACCCGTGTTTAAGAAATAAACTGAGCTTTCAGGATGGATTCAGTTTGAGGTTAAGACATCTGGATGTAGACATCTACATGCAACTGTTGACACATGACCTGAGTACCTAAATCCCAGTAACAGTCAATGAGATTCAAATCAGTTGCCAAAACACAGTGTGGTTTGGGGTACCCTTGGATTTATCTGAGACATCCACGTGGGGCTGGCAGATGTGACACAGCCTGAGAACATTAGGAGTGGAAGCTGGAGGCCAGGTATGACTTCTTATGCATTGGAAATGCCAACACCCAACTTTGTTTACTCAACTGAATAGTGACTGCTATTCAGCATTCAGTGAATACTGAAATAATGCAATTTTCCTAGAACATCATTTCAGCATTTTTGTGGAAACTAGCAAATGACACTTTATATAGTTTTGACATTTGATGTTCTCTCACTTCTTATAACTATAGTGTTGCTACTCACAATATTGCCAAAGATATATTCAGAAAGAAACTCAGACCTATTTGGCATGCTTACAGAAGCTGAAGTAGAAATGCGATGCAATACGTGCTTGGGGCAAATTTCAGGCTCTCTGAACCCATGAACCCCTAGACAACCAGAAAGCAATCAAAACATGATTCCGTTCCTTGTTCTTTAACTATACCATCTGCAAGGGTGGCAAGAAAGAGTGCAACCTAGAAGTGCCAAGGCAAACCACACGTCATGTCAGAATAACCATGGGCAGAAGAGAGCCAGAGGGAAAAGTGTCGTGGCACTATTGAGCCCCTGTATTAGCAGGCTATGTCCCCTTTCTCCTGGGTCCCAGCCATATGCTTCTGCTACTTCCTGGCACTGTCTCTGGGACTTATCTAATCCCATGGAAAGCAGATTTAGGGAGCTAAACATGCAGAAAACTAACATTTGCAAAGAGATGAGTAATGATAACTAAGTAACCAAACATTTTTCCGTCAGTTTAGCGAGCTGAACCAGTTCACTCCAGAGCTGGGCAAGTGCCAAAGCCAGCACAAAGGGAGAAGACTGGAAGAAATATAAATATGAGACACTTTTTGCAGCAGCTTACTTTGAGGCTAAAGTGTAATATATAACCCTGTTGTCAGGTGGACGGATCTGTTGTATTAAAACAATCTGGGACCATTGCGATGTCAACAATATGCTGAAAATACAGTTAGAGTTGTCTTTTCCAGTGGAAACATACTTTGAATAACAAAAAATTTTTAATGTCATTGATATTTTTATTGATATTGATATTAATTCATAATATTGGATAATTGGAACTAGATGGCCTTTAAGGTCCCAACCCAAACCATTCTATGATTCGTTTTCCTAGATTCTGATTTCCAGATTTCTGATGTATGGTACTTTATGAAAGCTGCCAAAAATCTTGAGTCATCAGAGTGCCAGAGTGGGTAAGTGATAGAGAGATGAGATGGGGGGTCTCACAGCATGCAAAGCCCAAAGCTTAAGCTCTGCAGTGCGCCCTTTGTAATGGAGCTCGCTCGTCTAACAAGAGCTGCCTTAGAGGTATGTGGAGTGTGACCGTCACAAGGCTTGCTTTTATTCTGAACAGCTGAAAGACAGCAAAACTCTGTACACAAGTAAGCAGATAGGTCTTCATATGTATAATGAAGCTGTCTGCATGTGGGGAGGGCGTCCGCTTTATCACGCTGCTTCTTCACACTAATGTGTAGCTGAGCTTCACACAGTTGTTGTATTTTGCCTTTGCACTGCTGGCAAGTTTTTACCTTATAAATGGCTATGGATTCTCTTTCAAATGTTTATTTCATTAGCACACAGATCTAATAAGACTGAGTCAACAGGCCTGGAGCTGCTAATCTAACCCTGTCAGATATGACGTTCTACAAACAAGGTGTCTAGTTTCTTTGGACAGGAGCTGGATTTGCTGGATACCGACAGTTCGGTTGCTTTATGCAACCTCCTAACAGCTGAAAGAAATTGGAAACAGTAAGTAACCTTTTATTTTGGACAGACAGAGATTAAAGTGGCAGAAAGGAAGAAAGAAACAACAGGCTTCAAGTTCATATTATATTTAAGATTTTGAATATTAGCACTCTGATGTAAATTTAGTTCTGTAATACAAGTATATAGACTCTGTTTTCACTGTCCCAGAAATACTATGGCTGCACTGGGATCTTTTGGGTATCCCCACCAACTCAGCTAATTTAGGTGCATTGAGTAACTGTCTGTGAAGAGAGACTACAGGGAACTCAACTTCTAAACTTAGGTGCTCCACATCACACCTCGGTTGGATGCCTTAGATGTAGTCTTAAGCAGATGGTGTAAAAACCCTCTTTTGTATCTAAGTCAGCCAGTGGACCATTTGAAAACACGCGTACTAACAGAGCATCAGAAAGTGAAATGGAGAACTAGGGGTCATTGTAAACCCTGCTGTCTCCAACATTTGCATCTAAACAACAGGCGCTCTGATGACATAGAGCTAGAAGAAATATCCTTGTTTCACTGGACTATATAAAATAGATAGAAAGAAATTAGCAGTAAAGAGTTTCCAGATCAGGGTTTGGTCTCTTGAGGGTAACAAAGCAGACTCTGAAAGATACACAACAGCACCTCAGCAATTGGGTACCATGCTTTGCTAGGTTACTTAAGACATTACAAGTAATGTATTGTTTAGTTGTACCCATGTACACCATTAAAGCTATTCCAGTGTGGCATAGAGAGAGCAAGTTGAAGTCATAATATGCCAGCTGGAGAATATTAGGGAAAAACGTTCCTTCCATTTCTGCTTAATGTTCTGATGAAAATAAAGAAGCCACTCAATTTTACTGCGGATATGTTTACTTACACTCCTTTACAAGTACCCTTCTCTGACTTACACCGGGTCCTGTGATATTTGTTGCCATTTTCCATTCTTTAATTTCTCACAGATTTTTCAGGAAGGAGTTCTTTACTCCATCATGTTTCTTTTGCAGGGAAAAAAAGAGAAAATATGTAATTAACTGTAGCAAGATGTTACTATAGTTGTTTTGGGGTTTTATTTTTATAATGAAACTATGTTAGAAAGAAAAATTATATAAACACATAAGCTGCATTTGGCAGTGGTCTACATAAAAGTTTCATGGAGATGAAACCCTATAGGGTTCTTTTAGAGCTAATTATTCCAATATGCAAATTAAAACTGTGCATTATTCATTTTTTGTCAAATGATTTTCATTTTCTTTGCTGCTCTTATAATAAAAATCTGCCAACAGGGTTTCCTCTTAACTCATCTAAGGAAGCCTGTGAAGAACACTCCATATTTAACTCTCTTTTAGATCACTGTGGCTTGAGAATACTTTTAATCTCTTTTCCATTTATAACTGTACTGCTTGACCTTTTTGCAGCAAGGTGTCTTGTATATAAAATGTCAAAGAGAGGATTATAGACATGGGACAAAGATATAGTTTAATTAAAAAAAGTCCTGCGAGACTGAAAAAGGTTACTGGCCCAGATCACAAATATTTAATGCCAGATTACTATTTATGATGTTAAAATAACAAAAAGGGGTTTATGGGTAACTTGTAATTGACCAACCTTTACAGGTGCATATGATAATATTAAGCTTCAAGTATTAACTTTCATATTAGCTTGGAAATTAGTTTTAAAAATTTAAGAAATATCTCCTTAATGTTTTCCGTGTGTTACGAAACTATCTTTACAAAATGAAATAGGTTAATGGTTTAAAGTCTGTTTCTAATTCAAAATGGTGCTGTAGGAGAGCATAGAATAAAGTGTGTGGTTTCACAATTTATTCCTGTGTTCGTTCGTTTTTTTTCTCTGACATTTAGGCATGGATAGGAGCATGGTTTTAATACTAAGGAAATGGTTGAGAAGGACCAATCTAGATTTGTTGCTGATTTTTCCCACAGAAACAACGAATGCATTTCAAAGCAGAAGAGTCCTGTCAGGCTTCTCCACTGTTCACGTTGTGGGACAATGTGATGGGACAGTCATTTTTGCAGTTCGGAGATGAGGGAAGGCCCTGCACAAGTATTCCCTCAAAGAATCCAATTTACCCATTAATTTATGAATCAAAATGAGTTTGGCATTGGCTGGATTTTGGCTCGAGACTGGGTGTTAACAGTAGAGAAACAAGGAGATTTGGAGTCTGATTTTAAGTGAAGTAGGGCACCCACAGATCCCTCTGACTTTCAAAGGCAAACTCATGGAAACACCAGAGAAAAACTTGCACACCATTTGTGCAACTATTTCAGTTAAGGTGTAGTAAATGCATTGCGTAGCGCTAGTGTGTACCTGTGATAGTTTGATTTTCATTTGTTAACATAAAACAAATCTTGTGACTTTTGATTAAAGTAATTATGTAAAAGTTTGTAAAGAAACAAGGAGAGATAAAGTATAATATAAAATTTTATCGAGTCTAAATATGTTTAAGGAAAAGTGAAGTAAAGATTAAGATGAAAAAAACCCTTCTCTGGCATAGCAGTCGGAATCAGTCTCTACTATAAATATCCGCAGCTGAGTTTGTATGTGAGTAGAGATATTTAGAACATTATTAGATAAAAATGCTACCAGAATTCCCATGAGAAGTCCCATGTAACTATGGGGCACTTTGAAATTCCCAAGTACTGAATGGAGGAAAAAAGTCTTGCTAACAAAGGCAATGCTAAATTATGTCCTACTATGCTAGCCAGTACATGTCAATAAAGACAATAGTGTAGAGAGTGGCGATAAAGACAAGACAGGCAATGACAATGAAAATTTGGAGAGCAGATTGCCTAAAACCTGATGAAAGTGTTTGCTCAAATAGTCAACACTCTTTTGATGAGGGGATCCAATAATTTCTATCTTATAGTTCTGAAGAACTGATAAATGAAACAGCAGGTATTCTAAATCAGCCTACACAGTTACTGCCTGGTTGGAGAGCAGCACATACAGTATTTCAGAAAAACATAAATTCACTTGAATACCTGAAGAAATTGTAGCCTGATCTTAAGTTTACGTAAGAATAGTAGAATAAATGGACTGATGCTAATAATGAAAGACATGTGAGTAAACAGAAAATGTAGTATGATGCAAGATGGATTTTCCAGGATCATCATGGTAGAAAAGCCTGGTATCTTACTTTGATCAGATAATAGATTTTATAAACAAAGGAAGTGTGATGGATCTCATCTAAGAAGAGGTCATAAATTAAGCACTGTGCCATGTAGAAGTCGTTAGATAAGATATAGAAGAGGGGCATTAGCACCAAAGCAGTCAGGGAAATGGCTGGGATATTCTTGGGCTGTTGTTAACACAGAGTCATGAAAGCTGGCTTTGGAAAATGCTGCATTTGAGTTCCTCCAGGTTACACTGATAAGTTGTGAATGATCTTCAGTACAGAAAACCAGAATAACATAAATACAAAAAAATTAAATTACCCAATGTTTTCAAAGTAAATAATACAAGATACGAAGTCATTTGCTTGGGGGTCAGTGACAGAAGTCCCTCCTTCATCCCACCTGTGACAAGCTGCAGGCTGCACTTGTCCTGTTTCTCAGGGCTCCCAGGCTGTCAGGTATCCTGGAGCAGAGACCTTCAGNGGCTGGGATATTCTTGGGCTGTTGTTAACACAGAGTCATGAAAGCTGGCTTTGGAAAATGCTGCATTTGAGTTCCTCCAGGTTACACTGATAAGTTGTGAATGATCTTCAGTACAGAAAACCAGAATAACATAAATACAAAAAAATTAAATTACCCAATGTTTTCAAAGTAAATAATACAAGATACGAAGTCATTTGCTTGGGGGTCAGTGACAGAAGTTCCTCCTTCATCCCACCTGCAACAAGCTGCAGGCTGCACTTGTCCTGTTTCTCAGGGCTCCCAGGCTGTCAGGTATCCTGGAGCAGAGACCTTCAGCATCTACTAGTGTTATAAGTATCCATGTAAAATAGGTGTTAATTAGCACACAGACCTCAGCTGAGTTTCCAGACACTGTATTATCAAGTTACTGCCATTTCCTATGGGTCAATGAATATTGATTAAAACCAGCATTTGCTGCTGGGCAGTTTACACAGCTCTTACCCTGCTTGTTGGCAGCGAGTTATTTCATTTTTACCAATTCACCTCTCCCGTGTGCCATACGAACATGGAGCCTAATAGATCGCTACAATGCAGGGCACATACGGACTGGACATTGCAACACTTGATGCTGTGGCCCCTTTGTCCTTTTGAGGATCTAACCTCCAACGCCATATGTTGGAGGTTGTACGTACATTGCATAAAGAAATGGACAAATCAGCGGTTTATTTTAGTACTACAAGTATCCAGATTTTCAATGAGTGTAGGTTTCTAGTGTTCAGTCAAAGGTTTATCAGGTTAGGTATGGAACTGAAAACAAATGCCTTCCCTCGTCCCTCTGTACTCTTTTCTTTCTCTTCTGAAACAAAATGAAGTTTTCAAATGTGTTATGAAGCAGAAATACATTTAGCATCACCAGCTACAGCGATCCTGCGGGTTGTGTCAAATCCAGCCTATGCCACCAGATTTACACTTCAGATTTGTCACCTGTGGCATTGTCACGATGTTACCATTTCCCATCCTGTGAGACATATGGGCTGATCCTGTAAACCTGGCAGGGACAGACCTCACGTTGACTTCACTGTTTGCAAGCTCCAGCCTTTACTTTGTCTACGGATCTAGCAGGGAACAGCAGAAAAGATCTGCATGATGTGACATCATCCTTAGGCCAAATGTGTTTTCAGATTTTGCCAATTTCTATTGAGCTCTGATAGGACGTACAGCAAGAGCTACAATCAGTATATCTATCAACAAATATTATTCCCAAATATGTATTATTCCCAAATATGTTTTTTTATTTTTCTAGATGGGGTTTCTCAGACACAGGGCTATGACTCCTGTCTAGGTGTGCAGAGCATGTCAATGATCTTCTCCTTCCACCTTCCACCTTCCATCCTTTCCGATAGTCCATTTCAGTTCTTACTGTGCTGGGTATGACTTTGAAAACATTGCTATGTAAATCAACAGAATTTGGTGCAGTGATGACCGTTTGAATCAGCAGAGGGCCTGAAAAACTGTTCTTAAGAGATGTATGTGTTCAGTCGCTTCAAGGGGTGCCTTGAGCACTGTCCTCTGGTAGCAGCTACACTTAGTCAGGGTATATATACCCAGGGTATGGTTTCAAATTGCAGCTAAACTAAACTAAGGGCTTGCTTCCAGCAAAAGCAGGAGGTGTCAGTCCCTCTCCCGCCTACTCTGTTCCTTCCTCCCCTTGCCTCTGCTCCCAGCTGCTTGATCTTTTCCTCCTTTGCGTCACTCTGGTGCTCACCTGACCACACGGTAAGCTGGGTCAGTGTACTAACCTCACACACACACAAAAAAAGGTTTGGTTTTTTGTTTGTTTGAGTTTTTTGTCTAGACTTGTTTTCTGCAGTTTTAATGAATTAAATCGGCCTGTCATGCCATCCACTGAGCACTGGCTTGGGCTACTGGGAGACCACATCTGGGCTTCAGCCCACAGTTTGTGTGCAGGGAGAGCAAGGGTGCAGCGGAGGGCGGCGGGACCCCCACCAAGGCAGCGGGGAGCCAGTACCTTAGTCACCACCACCCCCTAGTATGCAGCTGAAGGCAGAACTTTTGCAGTGTTTTACATCATGCTCAGCTTGGCTTTTGTTCTCCTCTCCCCTTGAGTTCCCCTTGAACTTGCTTGCTGATCCCTCCAGCTTTTCATTTGAAGAGAGGGTTGATTGGATGACAACTGGATATGCAGCACGTACATTTGAAAAGATGCACGAGGGAGGGTCATGAACGCTCTGCCCTTCATATTTTTCTGAGGTAGTCGTAACTGTATCCCAGACCTTGGAAGCCGTAGCATGCAGCACACTTGGAGACCCAGATGCCTCTAACTCTAGAGCAGGCGANGTTGATTGGACGACAACTGGATATGCAGCACGTACATTTGAAAAGATGCACGAGGGAGGGTCATGAACGCTCTGCCCTTCATATTTTTCTGAGGTAGTCGTAACTGTATCCCAGACCTTGGAAGCCGTAGCATGCAGCACACTTGGAGACCCAGATGCCTCTAACTCTAGAGCAGGCGAGAACTCTGCGCGGTGCAAATTTTTGATCTGTGAATTTAAAAACTGAAAACATTTTCAGGCAGGTTCACATTTCCTGAGCAAAACTCATTTAAATTCTCAGGGCTGATCTTAAACTGCAAGCAGACACACTTAATTTGTTATGTGCCCAGTAGCTATTGACAAAGATATCACTCACTGTTCTTGTCTTTCTTTTTTCCGGAGAAATCTTCCTTATCTTCCTGTGTCTTGAACAAGTACTATTTTCCATAATCCATCAGATTTCATATTATCAGATTGTTTGAAGATGTATGTTCAGGTTTCTTTGCTTGCTTAGCAGTATGTAAACACTGGAGACCTGAGTTACATTTATATGACAAAGGAAGTGACAGGATCTCTTTGACAAAGCTAAGCAAGAAGTCTAAAGTATTAGACTTCTGGAGGATGTAGGTTGAAATTAGTAGTTAGGACCTGTCGTCCACTAGTGGCACAGTAGGCACGCAGAGTGATTTACCCCTATAGCCCGTGTGTAAACCCCAGGAAGATCCTGAGGGACCTAAGGTAACGGCCCTGTCCAAGATCTGAAATGCAGAATTTTGCTCCAGATCTGAGAGCTGCCCCAATTGTTCTGCAGGATTACGTGACCTCATAGAAGATGTGACTCAAAATGGTGATCACTGGGTCCTTCTCCTTAGTCCTGAGCAGAATTCTATCTGATTACATGTACATACATAATATATACAAAAATAATTTCAGATAGGATGTTATTAATAAAAACAGAGAGGCCTGTGGAGTTATTTGCAAATTTAATTTTCCGCTTGGAATTCGTAGGTATTTAAATAAATTATTTGGAAGTAGAGACAGTTATGTTCTTCTTGCTGAAGATGAGAATACAAATTACTATGAGTTCTTCTACAGTTCTGGCAGTGGCATATCTTCTCTTACTTTGGTAAGAATTTAATCTCTAGGCTCTTTAGCACTGACTGTGTGAGAAAAACTGTGTTGTCTGCACATCACTAGCCTCGGTGACCCTGGGTACTATAGGTTTACTGACAGTGCTACTGTAGGTAAGCAGTAGAACGTCCAGAGCGTGGTATTATAGCATATTGCTATTGCCATACAAACTGTTATTGCCATACAGTTGCTACTGCTCCTTCAGATTAAGCCACCCAACTGGCATCCTCTGCTACTGTGTCAGAAGTTTTCTAATACCATAAGCAATTGCTTGCTAAACAAACTGAAAACATACCTTCAAATGTTTCTCTACTGTTTTCAAGTTATGTTTTGAAACCGATATGATCAGCTGCTCTTCAGGGTCACTGAACACTCTTTTATGGCGTAGCAATGTGTTTTGTAATATAAGGAAATACGTCTTTAAATGTGAACAATTTATAGCACCGCAAAACCAATTTATCATAATACTCTCGGAAGGTTTCATTTTCTTTGGGACAGGCTTGAAAGACATCATTAGGAACCCCAGATCCCGGGTTGTGAAATTCCAGGAGCCATGGGAAATGAAGGAAAGGGTAAAAAATTTACTCTCCTTTTCTGGTATGCTTTGAGCCCAACAGATTGTTCTGCCTGTACAAAGGGTCAGATTTGGCCAGCTGGGAATCCCTGCTATACTGTCCATATGTTTTAACAGGTGGAAGGGTTGCTCAGTTCTTTGCTCTTCTGCTTGGAAGTGGGTGGTAGTTGGAGGAGCCCAGGGGCTGCCCACTGGGCTGGACCAGTTCCAGCACTCTGAAGCTGCAACAGATAAGGTAAGACTGAGGCATTCACAAAGTCGATCTTTAACTCCTTTGTGGTGGAGGGAAATAATTTCCTTCAGGGGGCATGGAGAGCAGTTAAACTAGGCTCCTGATCTCAACCTCTTTCCAGTAACTCTGCTGGGAGCTCAGGGACATAGATTAATCGGTCCTCTCTGCTGCACTGGTATAAACCATAATAACATTCATTTTCATGATTCATGCCCAATTCACTGAATAAAAGACATATGGAGGGGGAGAGGGATAGAGAGAAATGGAAATTGAGTTAGTATTGAGGAAGTATGTAAAGTCAAGTCCTTGCAAACTCTCAAGGTCAACAACATGAAAAAGCATTCAGGAAACCTAACAAGCAAGCAACTAAAAATGACCTCATACTTATGGGGCGCCAGATAGGAGAATACGGCTTTGCATTTTATCTACTGCTGCTTACATTTCCTGTGGTTTTTGTTTGTTGTGCTTACTAACATGAGATTATTGGAGCAAACAAGCAACATAAATTTGCACCTTCATCTATGACAGGCAACAACTGCCATGCAAAACTGAAGGGAGAGTTCACACCCTAAGCACCTGAGGACAGTATTTGCAGGGGAACTTCTCGGGACTCATCACCACTTCTCAGACTGAGAGGAAATTACAGGCAAATATTCACTGGCAGGTAAATAGCAACAAAAACCTTAATAAATGGGAACTTCCTTAACCCAGGTTTATTTAGGATTTCATAGTTATGTAAAGGACCTTTGCAACAAATCATAACACATTTTCAGTCTTTATAATATACCTATTGTATAACCAAGGAACTTTAAGCTGTAGGACAGTTTTAAAAGGGTTATGAAGCCAATGAGATCCTTTTCAACGCATTAAAATGTAATACATTACTTTTCTTAGCACATTTCCATTCTAAATTCCTGGTAATGTAATTTTGTAGTTTTCTATTCTGAAGGAAATTTCAAAATTTTGAAAGCTTTGATACAAAACTTGACTTATAGGAACTCTATCCAGAAAAGAAGAAAATAGTAAACCATGCGTCTTTGGAGACGTTGATTTTCCCACCTCCTGGAAGAAAATACGGCAGCTGGCTGCCACGACTGTTACAGATCTGTCAATATATGTAAACTGGGAACAACCAGAGAAAGAAAACAGTGATGAAAGACATGCCTACTATTCCTGAGCATTTGAGCTGCTTCTGTGAGCTGCTTCCTGGGCTTTTGGGCTCTTGTTGCATGTTAAGGTCTTGAGGAGTGCTGAGCTCCAGTTGTAGACACGGCAAATAAAGCTCCTTGGGCACATAGGAATACTATTGCTGTCTAGACTCAGTAGCTTTCTCTAGTCCTCAGCGAATTCCAAAACAAAGAAACCAGAGTTTAGATGGAAAACCTTCCTGTATTTCAGAAGAGGTTTACCCAAATATACATGCTCCTATCTAACCACGTTTGTTTGAAAGTAATTTTCTGGGAAGAAAAAAAATCCTGAAAGTACTAATCAGCTCTCTTCAGACCTATGACACTGCAGTTAGTTGGACTCCACTGAAACAGTGACTGAGCAGTCAGGGATAAAAATAAAACTTCAGTTCACATTTCATTCATGCTCTTAGAACAAGATTCAGGGATATGCTGAGTAAGCAGTGTTTGACTGCTTAAAATGGCTCTTTTATGTTATTTTTTATGAATTACTCCACTGATAATTAGTATGACTACTAAATGAATGTCAGAAGCTGCAGTTGTTTAGGTCTAGGCTNACAAAATTCAGGGATATGCTGAGTAAGCAGTGTTTGACTGCTTAAAATGGCTCTTTTATGTTATTTTTTATGAATTACTCCACTGATAATTAGTATGACTACTAAATGAATGTCAGAAGCTGCAGTTGTTTAGGTCTAGGCTAATATTCCTATCAAGTTTTGTGCCTATCAAGTTTTTTGTTCCATTCAACCTCTAGGGAACAGGAAGAACTCTTCCAGTTCCAATAACAGAGTATTTTATCTGATTCTCAGGATCATCGTTAACAAGCTGTTCTACCATACCTAGTGTAGGGACTAAGTATGTTTATTTTGTTGATATACTTTGCTGCTGGACAGTGATCATGTGCTTATACCAGTTTCATTAGATTTTTGGCAGTAGTTTATGCAGATGATTACAAACTGCAGCTAATTCGTTTGCAGGGTCTAGCAGCAGTGGCAGAAATTTGTTTTTAGGGGCTTATTTTACTCCTGCTGAGGGGACACAAAACACAGTTGTACACAGAGGCTAGTGCAGTTCAAGGATGTCCTAATAGGTCCTTTAGGGTTACTTTTTGCTGTTGGCTCTTGCTCAACGTATTTGACCTGCAGGGAAAATTCAAGAACGTTGTGATTTGGTGATCAGTACTTATAATCATATTATCAAACTAGCATTTAAGTGTCCATGTTAGCAATGATGAAGAGGTGCGTTTCTCTGACTATCGGCACTTCCAGCTCGATTAAGCCAGTGATATAGGGGTTAACGCCCAGAGCTGTGGAAGGTGGGTTTTAAGGTGCTCACACCATGTTGTGTCTTGGAAAACACAGAGCCTCTGGGTTTCATTACCCCTGTTCTCTCTTTTCAGACCATTTCCTCTAGACTGCCTTTCCAGACAGACATCTTCTGAGAAGAGAAAGCTCAGGTTTTGCATCCATAACACCTAGTAACAGCATGGACTGAAAGGTTAACTAAGTTGAAACTCTTAAGTGTGTATGATAAATAAATTCAAGAGTGGTTAGCAATTTTTTTCCTGGATAATACCCAGAGGAGTGCTACTAGATTAAGCATTAACATGCTCACCACCCCAATGCAGACACCCAGAAAGTCAGACTGCCTCCTGGCCAGGTGGTTACCAGTCAGGCAAGAAAAGTTGGAATAGGTCGTTCCTTGATCTTTCAGAGGTCCCCAGGATTTCTTCTGATTTCTACCTCAGATCACAGTTTAAATCATGGCAGTATTTTTCTCTTGAGTCTTTGAGTTACTAAATGCTAGCATGTCAACAATTTCATTTCTATCAGTGTTTTTCTTATCTTTCACATCTTTCACAGCTTTGGCTTACTCACTATCTCACAGATAAAATTTTTCAGAACAGGTAAACCAATGTCACACAGTTGTGCAGGACAAAAATGGATGGTTGTTCATAGACAAGAAAACTACAGCACAGCATGTTTCACCTCTGCTGCCCAGCAGTTATTTTCACTCTTCTTCAGGCAGCTTCCATGTTGACCTTTTCTTCATGATGAAGAAGAGTGTTGCTGATGTTGATGTTCTTCAGGCCCATCCCGTTCAGTCCTGGATGTCCATCCCGAGGCTTTAGGCTAAGCAATGGTTGATGTGGCCAACTTTAGGGACATAAGATTGAGGGTCAGATGACGCACAGCAGGTGCTGGTGGCATGGTAAAGAGACTGGAAATCTTCCGTAAGTACTGTCCTCAGGAGATCACCATACCATGTTCATGTGTTTCATGTTGTGTTCCTAGGGCAGAACTAGCGATTTCACCTTCGTATCACAAAGGTGGGCAATTGCAAGTCTGTTCTCCAGATGAATTCTAGAAACCACTTAAAAGACCCAACTCATCTAAAGTAGGTCTTGCTTTTTATGTGGGAATAGCTGGCAATAACTGGCACACAGTGTCTGTGCCGTGCATCTTTTTTTCTGTATAGTATTTGAAATCAAGTATTTTATTGACCATTTCTGTCAGCTCTTTTCTTTTGGGGAAGAAATAACTGAACATTTCTCATGGAAAGTCTTTGCCATGGGAATCGTCACCTCCTCTGTAGCTCAGATTTGCAGCTTAGATAAAAGTCACATTTACTTACTCCAGGTTTTCCTTAGTCTGGGCAAACAGCCAAAGAAGAAAGAAAGACAGCACTATGATGGTTTGGTTTGTGCCAGTTTTTGATAGTGGTTATTCTAGAGTCTTGATAACTGCAAAAGTCATAAATGGCACAATGGTCAGTGTGATAAGAAAAGAACAAAATTGAAAGCCTATTTTTAGAGACCACTAGAGTTCACTTCAGGACAAAATAGAGATGGAAATCACTCTACAGCAACAAATGTTATGTGATTGCACCAGTCGCATAAAAGCTTTTAAGTGTAAATCTCTTTAAAGACTTTCCATATGGGGAAAATGTCAGCTGGGAGGACCTGGGTAAGTGTCATGGACTCTGTGGAATGTAGTCATGGACTCCATTTGGTGAGCTGGATAGCTTCCCAGCTATCAGCAATTCCACTGTGGCCTGAGACAAGCAATGAAAGACAGAAGTCACTATATTTGGTATAAGCCAAATGTAATCTGAGCCATCAGAGCAACAAAGGGGTCTTTGCAGAGGTGATTTCTGTGGCTCCCAGACAAATAATGGGCTTGAGATTTGCCAAGAAGTTTTACCTCTGAGGTTCTCATCCTCCAGATCAGCCAAGATTTTTAAAACTGGTCTAACAGATAGGCTTGAATAACTGCCTCTTCCAACAGCAGATGGGCAGTCAAAGGCTGTTGGGCAACCAGTTCCTCTGGCAGCAGGGATGGATATACAAATTCTGGCTCAGAAATTCTTATTTAAAGTATAGGCTTCAGTAATTATCACTGAAGAGATCGGAGGAACTAAAAGCAAGGACCATAATTCAGGCCAATTTTAAAGAGATGTCAAATCTCCAAAGAACTAATAATGTTTCAGTTTTATTCTTTTTCAGTGAAACCATCTGCATATTTTTATCCATTGCACTGTGCCTGTACACTCGTTTACTAGCATTTTGATATGGTAACAAGGTACAATTCTATCTGATGCTCAAATCTTCTTACCAGTGGTGTCTAAGGACCTATGAAGAATGAGGTATTGGGATATAACATATGGGACACTTTTTGTACTAAATAAAGAAATTCTCCATTTCTAAGACGGGAAACAACACAGCTTAGAAAATAATTTTATAAGCAGTACACATGAAGTTGTGGCTATTATAGAGCAGCATATACCAGTGAAGCCAATGGAACTGCTCCAGTTAGCAGTAGTTAAGGAATGTACTGCTTTTAAATCGAGTATTTCTTTTTTAAGCATTACATGTATTTTACATCATGGTCCCGCAACCTGTGTATTTCCTGCCACTCACATGGCCCCATGTGCCATCTAGTGGAAAAGGTCAACCTTAAAAGTTACTGTCAACCTCAGCTAGGAGCGTTTACAGTGGAAAATAAAAACGGGGGAAAAAAACTAAGGAAAAAGAGACTCTTAATCTGAAGAGCNATTCCTTTTCAGTGAAACCATCTGCATATTTTTATCCATTGCACTGTGCCTGTACACTCGTTTACTAGCATTTTGATATGGTAACAAGGTACAATTCTATCTGATGCTCAAATCTTCTTACCAGTGGTGTCTAAGGACCTATGAAGAATGAGGTATTGGGATATAACATATGGGACACTTTTTGTACTAAATAAAGAAATTCTCCATTTCTAAGACGGGAAACAACACAGCTTAGAAAATAATTTTATAAGCAGTACACATGAAGTTGTGGCTATTATAGAGCAGCATATACCAGTGAAGCCAATGGAACTGCTCCAGTTAGCAGTAGTTAAGGAATGTACTGCTTTTAAATCGAGTATTTCTTTTTTAAGCATTACATGTATTTTACATCATGGTCCCGCAACCTGTGTATTTCCTGCCACTCACATGGCCCCATGTGCCATCTAGTGGAAAAGGTCAACCTTAAAAGTTACTGTCAACCTCAGCTAGGAGCGTTTACAGTGGAAAATAAAAACGGGGGAAAAAAACTAAGGAAAAAGAGACTCTTAATCTGAAGAGCAGCACGTTGCCAAGTGCAGATACATGATAAGTCAGTGGAGAAGAATAATATTTGGAATTAATAGGAAAATTATTTCCAGTATAAATAAACACATTTGAATCTTTAACTGTATAGAGAGCAATACTGTCTGAGGGACAGAAGAATTTATTATTCCGGTTCTAGTGAATAGTCTTGATTCCATAAAAATGATCTGGAGAAGAACAAGGATGCAAAGATAAAAGATAAAAATAGAAAAGTGTGTATGGAACTCAGAATTTGCATGATCTTGAAGGAAGTAGTAAAAGTAGTTCTTAGAAACAATGCCAATTTTCCTATTGTGTGAAATACAAACGTAAAAGAAAGCAGTGAAATAGAAATATAGCAAATTACACTAACAATTATTTCATGCTTAAAAAAATGAGGTTCATATTTTTCTTTTTTCTTCCATTTTGTTGTCTCTCTCCAACTAGTCTGCTCCAGATATCTGTTTTCTTTCTTTTTCTCATTGTTTTAAGATACATTTCCTACATCTCCCTTCTTCCTTCAGAGTCTGTCTTCTCTTCTGGAGTTGCTGACAGCTGTTCTTCCTGATCCACTCTCCCTATCTTAGTCTCACTTTCTTACGGTTTAGAGTAAGACTGTGACTGCAGAACTAGTTTAACTGTATCACCTACCAAATAATTCCTACAAAATTCATCTTCACAGACACTTTTTTGAACCAGCTTTCTCTTGACACTTAAGTTGTACCAGCAGTTCATACTGTACTAGAAACACCTGGCATACTAATAAAGCCAGGCAAGTCAGGCAAGTCCTCTCCATGCAGCAGTGCCCTTAGCATCACATGCTGGGAGGAAAGTTTTACCTCTGCTAAAGCTTTTGTTCTGAGACCAGGCAGGCAAAAATTTGTTGCTGCTTAAAGCAGAGTGAACTAAGATCCCCTACAAATGAAATTTCAGATGAGATACCAGTGTGTCAAAGTTCGGCAGATTCTCTACGCCCTTGCATGCTTGAGTCTTAGATATAAGCCACTGTCATGGAGGAATGTATTTGTGGAGGTAGTGGAAACAGCCCCATAGATGATACATATTTTTCCCCGCCTGTTTAACAATTGCAAGCTGTTGGAATCACTCAGAGAAAAAAAAAAAAGATCAAGAAACCAAATGTGAACCCTGATTCTGTTCCCACTTTTAACATCCATGTGTGTTTTGCTGTATGTGTTGCTGCTGCTGCAACTTCAGTAGCAAGGTCTGTTTCATTACTTTTAACATGCTACGGCAGGGAAATGTAGGCAAAGACAGAAAAAAGTGATTGTTAGCAAATTCTATCATCTCAGCAAACATATAATCTTGTGAGTTAACGAATGTGTACTCCCCAGTCTAATAGCATATCCCTGCCAAGTAAGTCTCAGCATCACTGACAGCCTCAGAGGTGCGGGAATTTCTCAAAGAAAATAGTTCCCAAAATCTTTCACAGCGGAAAGTGTCAGTCAGCTGAAAGATGGGACTTGTGGACTCCTCTCCTCTTGTTTCTCCTTTAATGGATCTCTTCTACGGCTAGACGAAGACATATCTATACGCCTTCATACACTAGCATCAAACAGACATTTGCAGAACAACCTAGCATTACCTTTCTTAGCCTTCTGATCCAAGACAGGGCTTTAATCAACAAAGAATACCGTAACATGAATTATTTTTTCTGGAAGAAAGAACACTACCGGAAAGTGTAGAATTTAAATTACTCTAATTGCATTGCTGAAACAGTTCTATATATTCTCTCGCCCTGCCACTCAGTGTTTTAAAGGCATTATGAGGGAGGGGGACTATACAATTAACTTCTCGAAAAGCATGTAGCACATTAGCTGGTGCTAACGAGGGAGCTAGACCTTCCTTCTTGGTCTCAACAAATTGTTTATGAGTATATTTTCTACGTGTGTGTGTGTGTGTGTATCTATATCTATATATCTATATATCTAACACTTGTGGAGCTTTTCCAGGTTGTTCCAAAAGTGTGTTCCTGAGAAAACATGTCTGTAAAATGCAATGTATTCCTTTCCCCTTATAAAACGTTGGTACATCATGCTGACTTCTAATCCTAAAACCAGAGAGAATACAATATTACAACTGCCCATGCTCATGAGGATTGAAAAGATGCTGTCCCACCCTGGGAACAAGAAAAAGCATGAAATAAATCAGAAATATAACTAGATTAATTTAGGTTATAGTAATTAAAAGATAAAGTACATGAATATTATGTTATGAAGTTATTGGCATGAATTTATTAAAACACAATTCAGCTGTCAGAATAGAATAAAAGCTAATTTGCAACTGGTTGTAATGGGCTTGGAATCAGCTTTAGTATTAGAAGAAAGTTCAAATACAGTAGGAAGGAGATGTAATACAATAAAGCAGTGACTCAGGAGGCTGATTGGTATAATGAAACGCATTTCAATGAATTCTGATGAGCAACGTATTATTACAGTGGAGCTTATAAACAAGAGAGGAAGAGATGAAATTTGCAACA
The DNA here is from genome assembly GCA_013398225.1 of Steatornis caripensis. NCBI lineage: Eukaryota > Metazoa > Chordata > Aves > Caprimulgiformes > Steatornithidae > Steatornis > Steatornis caripensis. The sequence continues at coordinate 162,934 of VZSC01011130.1, forward strand.
ATGGTGCTATATTGTCGCAGTGACTTTTATTACTATAGAAATTATTTGAAAGTGTGAAAGGTACTGTACTTAGTGTTCTGATAACAATTCAAAGTGACTACCTCTATTTTACTGAGCTTTGTTGTTTATGAGCATCCAAAGTACAGACTCGGTGTCTGCTCCTTGGCAGAACTGCTCGTGCTCTATTCGTCTTGTCAGCTGTGAGTATCCTCTGCACGCCAAGACCACAGAGCAGACATTCTGTACTTCTATTAATATGAAATCCAGGGAGGCTGTGAAAGTTTGCTTTTTTGCCTGCTCTGTGGGGGCCTCCTGTGGCCTGAATTAGATGGCTCCTTCTCGTATGGCAAGGCAAAAATAACTCGACTTACGATTTGTGAAAACACCATGGCTAATGCGAAGATCAGAGAGCGGTGGTTTGCTCCTTGTGTGCGTTTCGAAACATTGTAAGTCACATTTTATGATCCTTTTATTTATATATTATTTGCTTTATGCAAATAGATGCCACCTTGTTGAAATGTTGATCGCTTTATAAACCCAAAAGTTGACTTGCCTCAAAATAGTAATTAAACCCCCCAGATTTTAAACTTGTACAATTTTTTGATACATTTCTTCTGCACTGAACTGTGTAACCAAAACTTATTAGGAACTGAGGAACATGGAGCAATTATGTAATTTCTTTGTTTTCCCAACTCTGTGTTGATAGTGTTACAACATTCCCTTAATGTTAGATACTTTTAGTTTGAAAGGAAAACTGTGAATCTTTTCAGTTTTTGTAATACTGGTTAAGAATTTCGTTGAATGGTGCCGAAGAAAAGATGGCAGGTGAAAAGACAACATGTAAAGTATCCTTTAAACGTATTTAAGATAGCGTTAAAATAATTCTGCATCTAATAAGGTATAAGATTTCATCAGTGGCTTGATTAATTGCAACCCACCACCATTTTCTCTTTAGACTGTGTGTTCTGGATGGGATTATGCGTGTCTCTTACAGGGTTATGCTTTGTTAGCACACGATGTGTTTCAGGCATTACCACAGTATAAGAATATATTTCCATATCACTATTCTGGTTGAAGCAGATCTGACTTGAGATGCGTCTTTCCCAATTTCCCACTCACTGACAATTATTTCCAGTTCTTCTCCAAGAAGTTATCGCACACACGACTTATTTGTGCCAATTATACTGTTTGTGTGATCTGGGAAATGATACAGTTTTCAAAAAATACAGCCTCATATTATTTTTCGGGAAAGACGCATGCATAGGTCTGGTGGATGGTGCAGTCACACAACCAAGGACCAGTGATCTCTCGCAGGAAATGAGGAACAAGCACCTCAAAGATGAGGAGGAAACTCTTAAATCACATCTGTTGCTGAAAGTGAGTGCTCATTAATTAGTCCTAGTCTGTTTGCAGTTCATAAATGCATGTCTCTCATAAGTTATTAAATGTCTTGCCCTGCAACGTGATTAGTAACAGCTAATGACAGCTTATATTTTACCTGGGCAGCCTGTGAAAGATGCTGAGTTCATGCCCTCTGTAAGACATTTGCATCCTACGTCTCCTTATTCTTTCTCACATCTGTTGAGGGCATATAACAGAAAGGGAACATGAGCAGTGGAGAAAGAGCACATGAGCTTCACAGCAGGGACCATTCCTACTGACAACAAAATAAATAATATTACAGGAGGTAAATGCGAAGCCAATGAGACTACCACTGGGGATGCTACTATGAGTAAAGAACTGTTTGCATGCATTGTGTTTGCAGGCATTTCCGTGTCAGGCAACAACATCAAGGGAAAAGCAAGCAGCATAATAACAGATGTGACAGACCACAAAATGCTACATACCGTATCAACCTAGCCCAGGGCCCATAACTGAGGTTAGTCAGTAACAGGCGGTGCCTTCCCCATGTGGAGTGAAGAAGAAGAGGAAAAAAGAAACCAACCCCATCTTGTTCCTGCCCAAGAAATACTGTCTGTATTGTGTGTGGGTGTGTGAGAGCAAGGGTCATCCATTTCTTGGCTACAGTCAGCCTTTGGGAAGTAGCAGGCTCACACAGCAGGTGGCAGGTTTCAGCAATCACCATGCATCATCTGGGACTTGCTGTCAGTGGAGCACAGAAAAGCAGAAGAAACAAGTATACAGGGAGGTCAGTCTGCTGCCTCACTGTCTTCAGTTTCTCCCTCCTCACTCCCAAAGCCTTCTCTCCTGCCTGTTCGAGCACTACACAGTGAATGCACCAGAGCAAACCAGTGCAGTTCAAATGAATTCAACATAACTGGCCCAACAAATGGTGGATGTTGAGCCATGTAATACTTCTCTAAGGAAAAGCTTCACAATCGAAATAGGCCTTTGTCCTGTACATCTACTTGATATAAGCTCTAAGCAAGTAGGAGCTAGCTGTGTATTGGGAGGCAGTGTCTCTAGTGCTTACAAAAGTAGAATTGTCTGGATTCAGTCTTTCATCTGTTATAAGCAGGTCTGCATTCTATACTGTGCTCTGGGTTAATATATTTCTCTATGCTAATGGAAGAGGAGCAATAGTTGTGACTACAGGCTACGAATAACTCAGAGAAAGCAGTTCTGCAGATGTATGGATGAATAAGCCTTAGTGCCTACCTTAGTGCTCCAACCATGGGCCAAGGACCCCCTCTGCCAGAAGTTGTCCCGGTTAGTGTCAGGTATTACCAGTTGTGTAATACTGCTGTGTAATTGTCTCTATACACTCTCCAATAACAACATGCCTTTGGACAGGGGTCAAAGGGATTTCAAGGGGGTTAGCGTGGGGTTCTCTCCCCTAACTCCTCCACAATGCAGTATGCCAGGATCTCTCCCTAACAATCTCCCCATGGGAGATCTGCCTCTTCAAACCTCCCTGCCTCATTTTTTGTCCTGTGGGACTCCATGATGCCCCTTTATCCCACATCTAATCCAGTATTTACTAAAGAAAAGTTTCACCAGAGATGGAACCTAATCGTTCCTCCTCCCTAAACTTTTCTTATTATTAGAAATACCCTCTAGATACCACCACCACACTCTAAGATGAGGAATAGGGAGTAGAAGATGAAAGAGCATGGGAAGGTTAGGTGAAGAGGGCCAGAGTGTTGTGGATACGATAGTGCTATGGGCACCTTTAATTTCAGTAATTTTGGCATCACTGTCGTTTAGAGCTGCAGCATTACCATAATAACAGTATATTGCCTGTCATTTGTACAAACAGGGCAAAAAACCAGCTTTGCAATACAGAAGCATAAATAACACTCCTCAGCCACAGAGACATACGATTTGCATGCGATCCGTTCCTTATAAGTTGTACTTTATGGAAGATTCACGATTCTTTCTAAGAAAGCACAGAGATAAACCATTTCCAATAACAATGAAAAACCTTCCATCAACAGAGAGAGATGTAAACCAGGGCAAGTTGTTTAGGCGGTTGAATTGCTGAAAGCGTTTAGCACCAGCTACTCTACGGATGCTCGAGGAAATACTTCTAAAACTTTTAGAGCATCCTGTAACTTCAGCCTTTTTTTCAATCTGTGGAAAAAACCCACCCGCTTGCCCGACCGCCGCCAAATCCCGGCCCGCTTACAGCCCGACATCTGTCCCTGTGGCACGGCGTGGGGTCGCTGCGGGTGGCCGCGTCCTCAAGGAACGCAGAGCGCCGCCCCCGCCAGCGCCCGGCTGCCGGAGGAGCCCGTTCGCAGCGGCCCTGGGTTGCGCCTCCGCGCCGGCTCCTGCAGAGGGCGCCGGAAGACAGGCGCACAGCCAGGCCGGCCGCCGCGGCGGCGCCTCCCCCGGCGGCTCCCCGAACCCCCGGCGGCTCCCCGCACCCCCGGCTCCCCGCACCCCCGGCGGCTCCCCCCACCCCCGGCGGCTCCCCCCTTCCCGCCCGGCGGCGGCTCCCCACCCCCCGCAGCCCCCCGCAGGCCGCTCCCCGCTCCCCGCCGCGGCAGTTCCCCCTCCAGGCAGCTCCCTCCGCCGGCAGCTGCCCGCCGCCGCCTGGGATGCTCGCAGCTCCGCTGACGCGGGGCTCCGCCGAGCTGACACGATGATGCAACCCGTCGGGCTTGAGGGAGGGAGCAGCGGCTGCGAACGCCTCGGGTGAAATTCCAGAGAGGACTAATACGCGGCCTCCCTGGTTGCTTTCTACGCTTAAAAAAAGTGTAAGAATGTCTCAAATGAGTGGTGCAAGTCATCCTGCCCACAGCCCTGGATCTTTCTTTAGCTGGAAAGGCAGACATACAGTTCTGGTGTCAGTCACAGGGAGGGCTTTTCTTGAAAGTTGAACGCCGCATGTTAAAGGAAACAAGAGAGTGATGCCCTTGTAAAATGATGTGATAGAACATAATGTGATTTTTTTTTTTTTTTTACTTTAAGCTTCTGAAAACCTTCAAAACTAATTACTTTCTGCAAAGGCACAGGCAGACCAGGAAGTATATGCAATCACCAAAGACCACTTCATATACCCCCATGTCAGAACGATCACCAAAAAAAACCCAACACAAGAGGAAAAGGCCACCACAGCAAGCACATCCCTCTCAAATCCTACTATTTATTTTCTTTTTTTTTCTTCTTTCTTTTTTTTTTTTTAATATTGCAGACTGTTCTTCTTTCCCAGCTGCTGGTCAAAAAAAACAGGCAGAAGGGAGTTCAGTTCAACACCTCAGCCAAAAGCTGGCGCCTAATGAGCAGTCTAATTCAGCAAAATGTTAAAATGAAAGCATCAGTGATTTCCAGAAACAAGATGGGCTTAAGCAAATGTTTAAACTTAAGTATGTCNTTCCCAGCTGCTGGTCAAAGAAACCAGGAAGAAGGGAGTTCAGTTTAACACCTCAGCCAAAAGCTGGTGCCTAATGAGCAGTCTAATTCAGCAAAGATCGGAAG
>VZSC01011131.1:2152-27092 GCA_013398225.1 Steatornis caripensis
TAATAGTTTAATAATGTAATAGTTCTAATAGTTTTAGAAAGCTGTAAGATGAAATTTAACCTAGGTTCAAATTAGTCCAACCTGTTTGCAAAATTGTAATATTCCTCTCAGCCCAAATACATTGCTGTAGAATTACAGTTGATAATATACATCTGTACTACAGTGTAAGTAAAGATATAAAAAGATTGTAATAATCTCCAAAACATGTTCTATTAATTCAAAACTCAAGCATCATAAGCTCTGGGTTAAAGTTAAATGTAAATTAAATAACAGCATGTTAAATGCAAACATTTGCAAATGATACTGACTATTCCCTGTCTTGATGCCATGTATATTATGATTTGCATGTATTGGTTTTCCATGCCTAGATAATAATAGTAGGGTTTTTTTTAATTTACTTTACTGATTATGTCATTTAGAGAGGCAATTACTGATGTACATTTGTATAAAATTGTAAGAATTTGAACAAAATATGGGTTCGGCCCTGAGCTTCCACTGTGCCAGCAGCTGATATGAATCTGTAAGTGCAGTTCTTTGTGCTCATAGTTTTGGGTTTATCACGCAGTTTTTGTGTGCTTGTACAGTACGTGAATCCATGATGCTGTGATCCTGACTAATATCTTTTATTCCACCTTGAAACAAACCAGCTCTTCAGTTTTCATTCTCATAATAATTCTGATCTGGTTTTTCAAGTATTACAAATGAACTGCTCCTGTGAAGCATAGCTTCTTCTTTTTATAATTAAGATCAGTTGATGCATTTGATTTTATAAGTGGTCCCACTTTGAGTATTTAGGAAGATAAAAGTATATAAAAATATTTTTGGCTGTTTGTTAATTTGTGTATTCAAAGATATATATAGGCAAATCTAAACTCAACTCAACTCAGGATGCACCACATTTACTGAGGCATCATAGAATTGTAGAAACTCTTTATCATTAAGATTATCTGTGGTTGTTTTGATCAATCCAGTCCCGTTTTATTTATCATGCCATTTAAACAAAGTATATTTTGAGATCAGGAACTTAACAAATTTAATCAGCTGGTTTTGCTGTAAAATACAAAGTAAAATTTTATTATATAGATCAGTGTTTCATAGATAAACAGGCTCCAGTCCATACAAATTAATTTCCTGCCTAAAGCATATAATTATTTTTATTTTTCTTCTATTAGTATGTCATTCAATTTAATCAAAGGTAATGCAACATTCCTATTCCTTTGTGTATTTTAATAATCCTGAAAAAGAATGAAAGCTTACTTCCTAGTAGAAACAAGCCAAGTACTTCCTAATCCTTTTTATTCTCTTATGACAGTCAATGCTAGATAAAAAGCGGAAGTTAGAGGAAAGAAATACAAATCAAACACGGCTAAAGCTTGAATGTTTGTGACTTAGCCCCTTTTCTTTTTACTCTCTGTACTTACTTCTTACATCTCACTGATGCTGACTTTTAGTATTACTTTGTTTTATATATATATATGTGTCCAGAAAAAAAATGATTTGGGTAAGAATAAATCACTCACCTGTTTTTCAGTGGGTTTGTCAGTTTATGAAAATTACAGTTCAGCTCCTGCAAGAAACTGTTGTTTTGTGAACTGTTCATTAGTTAATCAAAGAATCAGTTATAATGAAAGAACAGAATATAGGACAGAAAAGTATCAGCTCTTGTTTTTCTGGTTTGTCTACATGAATTAATTCATACTGGCACAGAAAGAAGAGTATTCGAAATCTGTAGCAGGAATCTAGACAAGGAAAAAAATCTAGAAAAATCTGGTCTGGTGAAGAAAGTGATTAATGAGTAGAAATAATCAATTAGGAAGAAAAAAATAAAAGTGAAGTCTTCCACTAATGTGACTATTTCTCGTATGATTCCTAAGGATAAGTTCCCAGTCTTTTGTCCTTTGGTATCTTTATGAATAGAGCATAAAGATATTGCTGACAAAGGAAGAAATGACAGGGCATATCAGCAGAAACGACATGTTACGTGGGTAGCTGGACTTAGCATTTGTGCTTTAATTCAAATAAATACAGGATCATGCACACTGAAACAAGAAAAAGGTCACATTTGTAGCATGAGAGGGCTACGACTACGTTGGAAAGCAGTGGCTTCAAGAGGGATGAAGCTGTCATGTGAAACAATATATGGAAGATGAATTTTCAGCATGTGCATGTGTGCTTCTGTTATTTTACGGATAAATTGAGAAACGTCAAATATGAATTGGAAGGGAATTTTACCTTTGTATGCACTGTGGAAAACATTATTTGTTTAGTATCCACTTTTGGTAACTGTACCTCAAGAAATGATTATTAACTATTATAAATGGTTCAGAGGATAAATAAAATAGTAATAGATGAACAAATATCTTTGTCTTCTTAATGAGTTAGGTATTGCCAAAGGAACAACCAGAGCCTGCTGGAGTGATTAAAGACAGAATTTTACTTTTAAAAAGCTGAATTTCAGTGTAAAATTAGCCACTTGATTTACCAATGGGTGTAGTTACTGTATATTTTGTCTTGGCTTAACACGCCTATGGCTCCTGCACAGTGGAGTTTTGTTGTTTATTTGTTTCTTTTTTTAAGAATTAAAAATAAAGTCTGGAAGTCTTTACCAATTTAAGATTCACTTTCAGATTCTGTGATGATAAAAAAGGAACTGTAAAAAACCCCCTATGCTTGGCATCATGATAGATAAATTCACACACAAGTAGATCAGAACAGTCCCTCTGAAAGTTCCAGCTGCTGTAAATGCTTAAAATGCTCTAATAATATGAGACAGAGTTTACACTGAAATGTAGAAGTTTGCTTCAAATGTAACAAAACCAGAAAGGGAACATTTTTTTGGAGGTGAAGTAGATTCATAGGATATGAACTTGTTACAGAGTCTTCAAAAGAAGGACTAAATATCACCTTTCTTTTGTCCTGACTTCTTTCTCTTTACTTTAGTAGATTTTTCTTTCTTCCCATCACATGTCCCAGCCCCTCAGCCTGCCACAGTTAGTCACTATTTTTATTACATGCTGTCACTCGGTTTCTCCTCCTCATTTCCACTTTGTGCCTAATAACCCTGTCATAACATCAGAATAAAATTTAGAATAGGAAAGAGAAAACATATCTTTCTCACATTTCATAGTTTCTGTAGGCGCTACCAGCCCAGCCTCCCGAGACTCACCATTCATGCTGTCCTCAAGGTGCTCAGCCTTTAGATGATTCAGCAGACCTGGTATGGCAGAAATTTACTGTGGGAAGTCTCCCTGAAAAACAAGGCGATAATGCTGTTATGCAGCAACTTTGCAGCTGAACCTAAAGGACCTAAAGGAAACATTTCCATGCTACAGCAATAGTCCTTTTAAATTCTGAAATAATGTTTCTTACTCACTCACACTAATGAAGAGCTGTGTATCATGTGAGTGGGAAATGAATAGCTGATGAAGCATTTTGGTAAGTGAAGTAGATTAACTTCCAGAAAGAGTAAATTGAAATGAGATGAGAATAGGGGGTGATTGAATATTGAATTGTTTCATATTCGGTCCACATCCAATGGACTCAATACAGTTCAAATATTCTTGACTTACAACCAAGGAATTAATCACCTGTGTGTACATAACTTAATTACATCAACAGTTATTTATTTCTATTTCAGTATCAGTTAAAAGTATTAATCACACAACAGGGGTCCATATGTCTAAATTTGCAAGTGGTATAGACAAGTAGGCATGGATTTGTAGAGTAATCCATTAATGCCGTGATCTCAGTGACTGCTCTGCACATATTTCAGGTCTTTGCTTCGGACTAATTCTAGCCCATTTGTGTGGGCTGAATGCCCCATGAATTGATGGAGCACATCACATGCAGTTCTGGAGCACATCTTGTGGTTTGGTTCCATCTGCTTTCATCCAGCTTATGGTACTCAAGAGTCGTTGCATGATGTGAACTAAAGCATGGTAGGTGACCAGGACATCCACTTCAAAAGTGCACTCCTGTTCTGTACTGAAACAGTAATGGAGACATCACCGCTGTGTACCAAGAGTACAAATCATATTCATATGGCACAAATCATATTTTCTGCTAGGAGTATATCACAGGTCTTAATACTGAAAGAACAAATGTTTGCAGTAAGGGGAAGGGAAAATTCAAAAGGTCAGTAAGCCTATACCAGTTAGCCAGATAGGCAATGCTGTTAACATTTCACTTGTCAGATCACTATTCAGTTTTTAAAATGTATTTGGAGAATATGGAATTCAAGGAGAAAGAGATATGGAGATATTTATGGGGCATTGTTTTATCAAAGGAGGAGGTGCTTGAATAAAAATTTATCAAATAAGGTAATATTTTGTGCTAGGCTATATTTATACTCAATTTGTAATGGCGAATACTGTATGAATTGTATTGTTACATATGCTTTTCCTGGAATCCATTTATTTCCTTAAACTTGCTTTGTGTACCAGATTTTATACTCTTAACCCATTGTAAAAGCCATAAACTACTTTATACCCCAACGATAACTTACATTCATAACAATAGGGTTAAGTTTTGCAGTCTTTAAGCCATTGACAAAGAAATTATATGGCTTTCAGAGAAAAGTTTTTGAATTTTGACTTATAGTATTCATAAATAAATACAGAATCATTTTATGAAAGAATACATCTTTCCAAAACATTAAAATTGTGTGGCTCTTATTCTCTGCAAGTCAATAAAATCACACTCGTTAGACTTGGAGAATCTATCAGCCAGCTATCTGTAAAAATTAATGTACAATATCAAAGAGTTTATAGGAAAAAGCAGTTAATTGTGTTCAAGTTCATTTAATTCCTTCTATTTTTCTGTGAAATCATATTAAATGAAAACTAAAGGTTTTGGACTTCACTATTAGAGCTCTTCACAAATAAACATACTTTACAACTTATGATGTAGCATAATATATAAAAATATGTTTCATTAAGGACGACTGAGTTTCTTATATATACACTCATATTCAGATTCTTTAGGCTTTAATCAGACTATAAAGGCAGTATATTATAGGGTTAATTTAGCTTGTTTATCTCCTAAATATTGCAGAACAGAGCACTTTTCTGTCAACATCAAGACTGATTACTATTCCTTGACAGAAGTTCCTTAGAAGATCAGACATACCAGTATAAATAAACATTCAATCCTAAAAGAAAATTATAGTGCATCATGCAGATCACATTCATAATTATTCAGAATGCCTTTACCTGTTGAAGAACCAAAACAAGGAATCCTAAAATAAAATACATGCACAGGATAATTTGCACTAGTTAGAGACTATTTACCTGGGGAACACTTTGTTCATCTGTAATTATCTTCTGGAATACTTTATGAACTAGTGTCTTAGTCAAAAGCATAATGAAGTAAATTCTAGGACTATCATTCATTCATTAGAGGAATGAGAAATTTAGAATTACTGTATCTTAGATTGGCAGTGATGTGTGAAAATACTAATTTGAAACCTGAGCGTAAATGATTGCTTTAAAAGAGTTGCCCTGACTTCAGAGTGGCTGGGAGACTTTTTATGTTTTGGAATGGGTTATTCTCCTGCAGACAGAGTAGCAATGTGTTGACCGAACACATTACAAATCCTTTTTACTTCTATTTAGGATATATTTGTCATTCTTGTTACAGCTTCTAACAAGAACAAGTTACAAGTATTTAGACCCATTCAAAGATTCTAGTAAAGGACAGAGTTTTAAAACCTCACTTAAGCTAACCAGTCTTGGTAATGTTTCTCTTAGCCTGACTTTAAACCACCTCTTACCTTAGAGAGCCATTTTATTGCTACCCTGTTCACAGGTATATGTACCTGGGCAAAGGACCTGGAGTAAGGACAGCTATAATACAGTGTGTGACTCTGGCCAGTTTATTCACTAGAAATTATATTGCTATCAAAGTAACCATATCTGTTTTTCTGCTACTGGAGGTGGGAAAGGCATGGGGGAAGAAAGAAAGAAACTGTCTTTGAAACAAAAATGAGGCTGTAACACAAATTATTGCCTAAATTCTTCATTTGATTGTCTTAGAAAATTTATCAAGTCCATCTGTAAAGATGTATTTTAGTGCCCTAAATAACTATAATTACTTTTTTCACATCTTAGGCACTCCATCATTAAATAGACTCAAATTGTCTGTACTACTGCATTTGTCTGCTCAGCCACATGTGTTTATTCACTCACTGCCTATAGAAGCCCCCAAATACCATTTGACTTTACACAGGTCTATCCCTTCAACAAAATGTGACATGGTCTAAGTAAAAATTCTGCCACTAGATGCTCCCAGACAAACCTATTGCTAGAAAGGGACTAAGAATTCATTCTTCTGATACCTGCTTCAAACAGGTAGGTAGATTTGTCATCATGAAATTGGGGCATCTTTGGCAGATATACTTTAATCTTCACCCTTTGTTTTTGATAAGTACTGCCAGTTCAAACAAGGTTGCAATTAGTCTCAAAATGCAGTCTAAGACCACTTAGAGGGATATTATACACCAACCCTGAAAATCCTTTGTAAGAAACCCTCAAAATATTGGGCTTTAACTTTGCATAACTTTATGAATGTCTCCTTTGTTTTAAAAAGTCCACTAGCAAAATGGATGCTCTTGTGACTCCCAGAATATATTTTTAAAATTATGATGAAATGCCCACAGTATGAACGCATGCACTTGCATATAGAATGTTTGCATGCATGTGTAAGCAACCCATAAACTCATTTAAGATAATGTCACCAAGCAAATTATAAGTAAATGAAATGGAAATGCAGATCCAAATGTCTACATCCTAAAGCCTTGCAGAGATACTAAGCAAGTTCCAATGTTTGTAAGAAGTGAGACTAGAGTGGACCTTAATATATATGCTAAGTCACAGACACCAGAAGATGTTATGTACTTGAGATGTATGATGATGCTTTGAGAAGAGTGAGGCTTGCCATACCCACCTTGCTCCAGTCATGAGGGAGCGCTTTCCCTTTCCAAACAGCTCTAGAAAGAACAATGTCACAGCAACTGCTGAGAAAGGATGTGCTTCTTCCCTCATCTGTTTTGTCCTCTCCTAAAGTAGATCTTGACTCTCATTATCGCATCAAAACAAGTAAGTACAGCTGGGGAAACTTCTCTGCTTAATGGTCTTAAAATACCAGGCATGTATAGCAAAAGTAGGGTACCTTGGCATCAGGGAAACCCCAAGAGTCTGCTGCATAATCTGCAAATATGTCTTCTCCCATTTAATTTATTTCTTTTTCATGTTGGCATGATTATTTATTTTTTAGCAGTCTTAGAGTTTGAATGCCAGACTTTCTCTGGTGGGATGCAAAAATGACTTCTAAGCCAGATTGAATCAATTTCATAGAAGTTAGTGGGCCTTTTGTTTGCTTGACTGGAGAGTCTGGGTAAGAACCAGGAAGTCATGTATATCTTGAATTAGACTGGGGAGGAAATTAGCTCTGCAAAACCTCCTCATTGAACTGCATATGAAACTAGAAAATTCTGTGCAGTGCTAGTTAGTAACTTATTTAAGGCATTTCGGCATTCAGTGGAGAATCTCTGGACATGGTGGACTCACTTAAGTCTGAAGTTAGTCCCTTTACTTCTCATGCAAATGAGCAGAGCGTCTAGTTTACAAGCCCATAACATGCGAGTTCAACAAAGTATATATAAACCCCCCAAACATTACAAGTCTTGCCCACAAGCCTTGTTAGTTATTTCACCGTTTTGGAGATGGGAGATCCAGATTCCAATCTGCCATGGGGAAAAACTTCTCAAGTTGTGTGATTTAAATCAAATTAACATCAAAATGATGTGTTGATTTATTAATGACAGATACTTAGCTGGCAGTAGCTGAATAATACGTTCAGGATCAATATCAATAATATAACAGATAAACTACAATACTGTATGCTTAACTACTTTTATAAACACCTACAAATCTCTGGACATCCTTCTAAGACTAACGCCAGAAAGTTCTAATCACCTCCACCATTACACATACGCACGCACACACAGATTTAGATGCACAGCCTGCATACATGCAGCCCATGTGGGATGGAAGAGCGCACACCCTCTCCCCTCTCCCCTACTTACATATCACTCTCACAGCAGACACGGGCACTTCCAGCCATGTGAACACGGTTCTATGCTGTTTAGTTTATACCAGGACAACTTCCATCCAGATGTTCCTTTTGCTTTGGAACCAGAACGACAATCAAGGTATCCATGAGGCACGATGCCTAAATGGGAGTTATTAGCTCCTGTGCAACAGGCCAAAACAGTCCTTAGCTGTTCTTTTGCGTAAGTCTGCTCTACTGTGAAGACACAGAAATGGAATTTCTGGCAGGCAGTTCAGTGCATCCCTTTGTGTGTATAATTTTCATCAGATAATTTTAGGGCATGGATTCTTCGTCATACTCAAATATTAGGCACCACAATGCAGAGCTAAACTTCTCCTGCAGAGCTTGTTTAGCAGAACTGTTGCAGCCACAGAGGCTCAGAGCTAGACTGTACCTACATTTTGTGAGAAAGGCAGGGCAGCAGTCTCCTCACCATCAGCCCCTCTATTTGGCACATCCATGCAGTGTCAAGCATAACTGAGTCTTGTGTGCAGAGCCTGACAGTGGCTTTTACTATACCTGGAGCAATTTAGATTTGAATTCAACCAAATAACCTTTTTTCTTTGAAAAATCTCATTAATAATGGCATTATTTGTCATACATAATGAAGTTTAATTTCACTGTTTAAAGTCCCGCAGTGCTTACTTTAAACTGATTTTAATCTAAATGGCAAGACAATGGGTTTCAAAACAAATTGCACTTGCAGATTTTTACACCAGTATTTCTTTTACTTAATATTGTAAATGATACTGTATTTGAAAGTGTTCTCTGTTTGCCAAAATTATTATGCAAAGAAATTAAGCATTCTAACATGTATGCAGAAGACATTTAAATGGCATTTGTAAATCAGAGACTCAATTTGGAAAACTGTATGCCACTTATAGCTGAACTCAAACCGGAAAAATCATATACAATATAACTCTGATTACATTTTGATTTGGGAAAAACAATATTTGGATTCTTATCCCCAATCAGATGCTAAAAAGGAGGCCCCAGTAATCAATTCAGAAGCTCCACTTCCCATTTCCAAATTTTTCCTTATATCCTATCTCTTCTTGCAAGATCATTTAAAGCCTTATCTACATATTCCATCCACAAATCTCTGACCAAATATGCTAGCATTTGTCAAAACAAGCTGGTGTCTCTGTAAGGGATGGTGTGGGTATGGGGTTAATAAGAGAAAGTCCAATAGGCAGGTGCTCAGAGAAGTTACCTTTTTTCAGTAAGTGACTTTGTATTCCTTTCAGACTTCCTATTCCCTGATTTTCTAACAAAAAGATGCTATTTCCTAGTGCTATGACACACAGAGTTAGCAAAACTCCTGATACTTTAGTGCGATTTTGGAGTGTGAAGTCTATATGCTGCCTCACTTAGACAAAGTGAACACTGATAATTTTAGTCTTGGCTTCAAAACTGCATCAATATATAATCATAGCTCCTATATAATATTAGAAATATTCTTTAAATGGATTGATTAAATGGCCTTACCCTGACCAATGATCAAGCACTGGAAACACACAGGTCATTACAGAAAGTAACTGCAGAAAATGGTAAGTCTTGTTATGTGTTTTGTTTACTGAATACATCTGTTGCAGCATACAGTGATAATCTTTGGTTGATTAATGAGGGATAGCATTTTAAATAATTATGCACACAGCTAGGAGTTTTGAAAAATACTTTACCACTCACCTAGCCCTTTATCACTTTCAAAATAACATGTTTTTTACAGAAACTTTTTCTCGGATACTCAAGAGAATGTTGATTTAGCATTAAAGTCTTTCTGAAATAACAATTCAAAAAACACCAGTAGGGCAGGGATTATAAGCAAACTGATTTTAGACTTTTGCAAATGCCTCAAAATCAGAGTAGAATGGTATTAGAGCTGTGGAAAACGCAGCAGTTCCACTTGTCAAGAGATTTCAACGGTTTCATGGCCATGGGGTTTTTATTCAGCTCACTCTGTGCACTTTTCCACTCCCAGTTCCGCTTCAGTTGCCTTGAGCTCTGTTCATAAATCATGTGCTCCAGCCTCCTGAGCACCTCCAAGCTTATCAACATCTTTCTGGTATTTGAGGAACCAAAAACTGGAACAATATTCCAAGTGTGGCCTAAAGAGTGCTGAGTAGAGATGGGGACGGTTACTTCCCTTAGTCTCCTGGCTGTGCTCGTGGTCATACAGACCAGGATGTATTTAGCCTATTGTGCTGCCCAGGTTTAATGCTCCAGCTAATGTCGGGAGGATCTGAGGGACTTTCTCAGCAGAGCTGCTCCCCAGTCAGCCAGTGGCCAGTCTGTATCACTGCAGGGTGATAGGTAATATGTAATCTGTATATGTATATGTAATATGTACATGTGATACGTAGTTCTAGAGAGAGTTAAAAATCTATAGAACTGTGATATCTTTTCCATTGTGAGAAGTTTATAGCTAACATCAAAACCCCAAAATTTGCTTTTCATAAACCTATCTTTTCTAATACTGGCAGATGAGAGATAAAATAAGTGGGGCAGAAATATTCAACTTCACGTGCAGTTGTGCTATTAAGAATAACAATTGCAGCGTCACTAAGGATGGGTTATTACATTCCCAACAGGCCCATCACTAAATGCAGTCGTGATACATGCAATGTCATAGGAAGTATCCTCGCGAGCCTTAACATGCAGTTGCCAGGACTGGTGGGAAATGAAATTAATTGCCTGTCTAGATGGTGAAGCTCATTGATACAGTAAGAAATTTAGGCTTCCAAAATGAAAAATATATAAAAAAAAAATTCATTTGAATTATCAAGAATTATTACAGTGAAACCCAACATAATTCCATAATGGAATATCAGACCTTGTCCTTTAAATGGAATACCAGACTAAAGCCATCAGAAAAGTGAAATCACTGTCATGTCATTGACCTGAATCAATATAACAATTTCTATAAGGAAAAGATCTGCTATTCATTGTCTGGGTTCAGCAGTAATTAAAAAACAGCTCTCTGATGAAGTATTCCAATATTTAAAAGGTAATATGGGTACGTATACACTTATGGATAAGCAGTAGTAATTATTTAGACAGAAATGGTGAGGAGGATGCTGTATATAATTTTCTCAGATACCTCAAAAAAAGTAAAAAAAAACTAAAAGAAAAAAAAAAGTCATTCTCACATATTTCTGCAAAAGCCAAAACACTGAGTGAGAGGGAAGTAAGCAATAACATCTATCAAGAAACCTCATCACATACAGCAGTTAAATGGCTTTCTTATTAGACAAACAACAATATTAATAAAATACAAGGAGCTGCAGACACTCATTTATACTGAGCCTCAAGCCATCAGGAGTTGGTTGTGGCAGTGATTATATCATCAGAATCTATTATAATATTCCCTTCAGTGCCCTCTACTGACTAGCCGACTTTAATAACCATAAACTGCAGGACACTATTTGGGAAATAACTATTACCGTTGAACTTTATCTCTGTAAGTAAATATGTATTTAATGAAAAACTCCTCTAGGACAGGAGTGTAAAAATGTGGTTTCTTTTGCCTGTCTCATAAAGATATTTGTCTTTGGTGGATAGTACTGTGAGAATTCATACACTTCGTTTTCTCTCAATACTATTATCAATTACGGACTCATCAAATAAAAGCTACCACAGTTGTTGTGTCATTAACAGAACGATATATCTGTAATGAAACTACAAACACAAACTTGCTTGGCCTTTAGGTACAAACCTACCTCTCTATGCAGAGGACTCAAGTGAGGCTGGACCTACATTATTTTCGGAGTGACTAGGTTGATATTTTGGGTTGATTTAGACCTTGCTGATCAGAAATCAAGAAGTGGAATATTTCTAAATATTAGAGAACTCAGCTGTAGATTAGGATGCCAAGGGTTCAAAGGAAAACAATCCACCTGCCGTTCTGCATGCTGTGCATATAAAATGAGACCAAGTAGTACAAAAAAATTTGACTTGAGGTAGGGCACATGGGTGATAACAAACCCTAGCAACCAGGGCTTACTCTAAACTAGTGTTCATCTTCTCCCACTTCGTAGATTGTAAGAATATTTGGATGCTTTGGAAACCCTCAGCTCAAAACCTTGAGCTGTCCAAGTTTCTTCTAGTGCTGCTAATGCAGCTGGCTCTGCAAATCAAGCTACCTTGTATATTTGTGTTCTAATTGATAAGTCCCTCTTCTTCCCTCAGAAACATTGCTCTCTCATGGGACACCACTCACTTATAGAGGCAATAAGGAAAGAGTTAGCCAATACTAGCCTTCTCCTCTGCCTCTTCCCTGGACCAGCCCCCTGGCGAGGGCATTTTTATGTGGTTTTATCTGAAATCCAAGTGTGACAGCTGCATGTGCCTCCAGATTGAAGAAAAATTCAATATCACTCCTTGCGAATTGATTCCCTGGAGCTTCACATTGCTCTAATTTTCAGCTACCTAAATTTCTGGTGGGATGGATAAAAGAGGCAATGAGGGTGACAAATTCAAGCTAGTCTCTCCTGCTGTGAAAGCTAAGAAAGGTCAGCTGGAATGTGCGAATACATCTAGCAGCAGTGGAAAGTAATAAGCTCCACAAAACAGAATCTCCCATTCAATTTATATTTTACATTCTTCAGCAATGAGCTGTATAGCTTTCCTGGAAAGTTGCCAAAATTTGAATAACATTATCTGTACTGATTTATAGGACATATCTGGGAGTGGCAGTGTGGAAATCTTCTGTATTGGGAAGTAAGTCCTAAAATTATATTGTTTGGGAATGTGAAGAGTCACTGCTTCCTCTCTGAGTTTAAGAACTATGCATCATAGATTTATCATTCAAAGTCATCATTACTTATAATTTTAAGAACACATTGCAAAATTCTGCAGTGCTTTTTCACTCTGCCTGTCTGTGAATATAGTGAACAGAGCAGCAGGTATACCAATTTTTTCTGCCTTTGTCTCTTTGATAGAGTCTGCATGAGAGAAATGATACCTGTCATATCCCAAAGAATAGTTTTTGCTAACACAATTCATTCAAAATATCTCAAAGCAGAAAGGAATTGATTAGCATTCAGTAGGCTTTGTAAGATGTATACTTTAGCATTACTGGTGCAGTGCTACTCATGGAACAGCCATGAGCTGAAACAGTTCAAGTGTCTTCAACTTTTTCTCAGCTGGACAAGCCTGTATTTACCAGATGTTATAAAGGGGATGCAACACCTATTCTCCCTTCAGCCCTCTTTGTTTCCTCATTCATTCTGTCTGCTCAGGAGTTTGTATCACACAGGAAAAGTTGTGGGATTACATAACTGTGGCACTGCAATTTCAGCTATGTTACCATCATGTGCAAGGCCTGGACCTCACAGGCACCGAGCCTTGTCTCACAAAAATAAGAGGATGGGATGCTTCATTCGCAGGGCTTATGACGCCTTTCTAAAGTGCATAGCAATGGGAAATAGTGTCTCAGAAAATTGCTTTTTAAGCATTTTTTTCTTAGTTTCTCTCTCCTTTTCTGCCTGCAGCAGGAACAACCACAACTTTATGGTAATTGTGATATGGAAATTTTCTGGGTAGTTATGACCGTGAAACTCCTGCAGAGTTCAGAAATAAGGATATTAGGAGTTTCTTCACAGACTTGATTCCCATCATATTGCCATGCAATGATGCACACAGTATCTCTGTAAGGTCAGGAAACATTATTGATTATCATTCTTGTTCTATTTTTCAGGAACTGAGAGGGAAATTAAATTACCTGAGATTGCAGAGGCAGAACTCAGGCTTGTCCCCTTGCCTTTTGTGTTTAAGCTTGTCCTTTAACCACAAGCTAATGCACTCTCTAATTTTTACAAATAAAATGTAAAAAAACCTATTTTTGGTGTGAGACATTTATGCGGTTTATAAGGGACAAAAAGTCCCTTATAGATGTGGATGTAGGCCAAACTCCAGGTCATTGCTGAGAGGGAAAGCTACTATAAGTTTAGTTTTTTCACATAGACTCATGCACATTTGGTCTGGATGGAGTGAGCCCAAGTGGGGAAAGCTGCAGTCTGGCTTCAGTTCTTCCTTACCCTCACATGAGCTGCTCCTGGGTTTGCTTCCAGAGATGTGGAAGTCGAAAGACAGATCCTGACCTTACTTTTTGCTTCCGGTTGCAG
The DNA here is from genome assembly GCA_013398225.1 of Steatornis caripensis. NCBI lineage: Eukaryota > Metazoa > Chordata > Aves > Caprimulgiformes > Steatornithidae > Steatornis > Steatornis caripensis. The sequence goes on from VZSC01011131.1 coordinate 16,387, forward strand.
TCATAAGCTGTAAGGCTTATAGGAGCGATTTGTAGTTGACTGAAGTATCAGTTAACACCTGAAAGCCTTTTTCTCCAAACTTCTTCTGCTCCAGTATGTCTATTCATTCAAAGAAAATGTTTAAAATGGATGTATTTTTTTTCCTGTGAATGCAGCTTCCAGTAAGTTTAAAAAAGAAAAGAATGTGAACATACACAAGTTTTAATAAAAGCTACACTTTTCACCATGGCTTGTTTTAGCCTAAATGATAAAAACAAAAGGACCATGTTTCAGATTACTCAGTGTAGCTGTCAGTACCAATTCCTACAGTACCTTGAGAGCCTTCTTGCAGGAGAACAACAGATCATTTGATAAAGTATATATTTATTTTCGCTTTGGTACATAATAATATGAAGTTTTATGGTAAGGTTATTTGATTCTGATTCTATTTGTGGTGGTGATGATGCAAGATAAGTAGAAAGACAGAATGCATTAATGTGTAGCAGAAAAACTTCATGGTATAAAGGCAATGAATTGATTATATTTCTCTGAAATAAGACAGACTAATTTCCTGCTCCACAGTGCTGCTGATTTGAGTCCTAGAATTCCATGTGTTATACAACACTCTGTGTTTGATGGTGGAAAACTCTCTATACTGTAGCAGGAAAAGGCCCAAATCTGTAACTACTCTTTCAGTCAAGGCATTGCCCCCTAAATTTTTTAATAAAGAATATAAGATTGTGCTATCTCCAGCACTTCAGTATAATTAAAAACAGACATGGAGGTTGTTGAGGGATATCTGATGTGCTTTATATTGGGCATAAAAACAAATACTCACAGATGTTCTCAGAAGTTCATCAGGAAAACAAAGAAGTAAATGAAAGCTAAATTAAAGATGTCAAAGCTTCTATGCATCTAATAAATGGCATCAGTGTTATATTTGCTAATTATGTTGTTACATTTGCTGGATATTCTGCTAAGGTATTCATTTTTCACTGAAAGCACATCAGCCACTTCTTTCTGCCTGATAATATTGTCTCTCCTTAGGGACTCGTGCCTTTATCATGCAGATCTAGTAATTCGGTTTTATGATGGGACTCTCCTAAACTCAATCAAATAGTTGGGAAAGAAGCAATAGTTGGTTGGAGTTCTGTTCCAGATAGCACAGTCACCTTACTGTCCCAGCACCTGGAAGAACTAAGCAGTGAGGTGACCATCTGCCAGATGTAGTCCTCTCTCTCCCTGTCTCATTTTCTGTCTGGGGAGACAGGGAGCTGTATTTACATTTGTCATGTCACACAAAAGAGGAGGGAGAGGTGACTCAGGTTTGTGGATCCTCTTGGGGCAGATTAAAGGTAAAACAATTACTCAAGGTCCATGCACAAACATCAATTTTGATGAGAAAAGTGCAACTGTCCCATATAGTTTGGCATCCCTTAATGTATAGCCTTACAGAAGGTTAAAGTAAGCCTTGCCATTATTTGTCATACATGGGAGGTTTAAGCCTTGCATTATTTGCTAGATAAAAAATGAACAAAAAGAAAAAGAGAAAAGAATAGAGAGAGAGAAGGGAGGAGAGGGGGGGGAAGAGAGAGAGAGAGAGAGAGAGAGAGAGAGAGAGAGAGAGAGAGAGAGAGAGAGAGAGAGAGAGAGAGAGAGAGAGAGAGAGAGAGAGAGAGAGAGAGAGAGAGAGAGAGAGAGAGAGAGAGAGAGAGAGAGAGAGAGAGAGAGAGAGAGAGAGAGAGAGAGAGAGAGAGAGAGAGAGAGAGAGAGAGAGAGAGAGAGAGAGAGAGAGAGAGAGAGAGAGAGAGAGAGAGAGAGAGAGAGAGAGAGAGAGAGAGAGAGAGAGAGAGAGAGAGAGAGAGAGAGAGAGAGAGAGAGAGAGAGAGAGAGAGAGAGAGAGAGAGAGAGAGAGAGAGAGAGAGAGAGAGAGAGAGAGAGAGAGAGAGAGAGAGAGAGAGAGAGAGAGAGAGAGAGAGAGAGAGAGAGAGAGAGAGAGAGAGAGAGAGAGAGAGAGAGAGAGAGAGAGAGAGAGAGAGAGAGAGAGAGAGAGAGAGAGAGAGAGAGAGAGAGAGAGAGAGAGAGAGAGAGAGAGAGAGAGAGAGAGAGAGAGAGAGAGAGAGAGAGAGAGAGAGAGAGAGAGAGAGAGAGAGAGAGAGAGAGAGAGAGAGAGAGAGAGAGAGAGAGAGAGAGAGAGAGAGAGAGAGAGAGAGAGAGAGAGAGAGAGAGAGAGAGAGAGAGAGAGAGAGAGAGAGAGAGAGAGAGAGAGAGAGAGAGAGAGAGAGAGAGAGAGAGAGAGAGAGAGAGAGAGAGAGAGAGAGAGAGAGAGAGAGAGAGAGAGAGAGAGAGAGAGAGAGAGAGAGAGAGAGTGTGTGTAAGAGGAAGAGATTACTGGTCCAGGTTCCAGCTTTGGTCCAGCCAACGGGGGTCTCTGGTCTGTAGGAGCACTCATCCAGAAGTTTTATTTCCCCAACCTCATGCTGTCCTGTGTCCCCTTTTATTCTCATTCCTCAGCGTGGGCTGTGTCCTCCAAAAGTTTGACCCCTGGGCAGCACCCAGCATTCTTCTGCTATTGGTTAATTAGTCTAGCTTGCTATGTAAATTAGCTCATCACAGGAAGAATTGAGTTAGTGGTCGCAAACTCCCCTTGCTGCTTGGGTGATCAATCAGCCTTTGGCACCTTCTGAGATAGGATGTTCCCTCTTATCAGTCTTTAGCTCTTCTTATCAAAGTCTATCACTTGTGATTGTTTGAGACATTCCTTGGAAAATCTTAGGCGAGTCTCCACCCCTGACCTGCTTACCAAGTTCCCTGTCCCCTGTTGAGCAAACAACTCTTGTCCAGAGGGATTTATGGGTTGGCAGAAGATTGGGTTTGTTTTACTTTCTGCTTGGTCTCCCACAACATTGCAGTGTTTTGATCCAGCTTGAGGTTTTACTTTTTTAGATGTTCATTCTTTTATATGTCTAGGCCAGGGAAAGTAAAGTCAGAGAAGTATATGTTGCAGCCAGGGTGAAGAGTGAGAAATCTTGGCTCCTGTGGAAGTCATATGAGCACTCCAGTTGGGACTGATGTCCTCAAAGAAATGTGAGGTCCTTAACAGGTCATCATTTCTGAGAGGAAGCTCCAGGAACCTGTAGTTTTCTTTCAGGATGTCTTTTAAGAAAAGCTTCAGTTCTATGATATCTTTTTGTTTCATAATCTGAAATTCTTGTGCCTTACTTTACAAAAATGAAAAAAATCAAGCACTCCAAGGCAAAGGCAATTGAGAGAGAATCACCAGATAAAAGATAGACAAGACTGAACTTAGATGTGCTAAAATATGGGGCCTTCCAAAAACGATAGTTGAAAAAAAGAGAGTGACTCAACAGCACAAAGCATTGTTAAGCAGGCATTCTTCATTAGTGGCGCTGGGGTAGCATTGGGGATTCTCCTCCATAAATGCTCCAAAGATTTGGTAAACCTTCAGAGGTTATAAAGTCATACCTATTCATGGGATTCACAAGGATTCATTTACATAAACAAGAAATTTCCTGGAATTCATTAACTTATGCAAGTGTCTGATCAGCATGCGTCATCCTCTTCAGATGAAGGCTCTTAGTCTTCTTCATTGTGTTTGCTGATTGACCAGATCACTTAGACCTTTTCTTATCTTTGCTACGATTCTGCATATCTGTTAAAGTGAGATTTATCCAGGAGCCTCCTTATCTCACAATCATTCTCACCAGAAAGCTCTCCTCCACTCAGCCAAGTATCTGAGTCACTTATGACATCCTCCTTGTAGCTGAGGCCTTAACCCTTTCATAGTCAGAAAAGTTTTGTCAAAGACACTTCCTAAATCTTGCTGGGGAAAAATAAATCTCTGTGGTAGTGATTAGGAGATATATTAATTGCCTTAGAAATGTGTGGGTTTATGTTCCAAATATGAATAGTTAGTTTTTATTTAATCTTCCCTTGATGCTCAGCTATGTTGTCTGATTTATATTAGAGATGAAACTGAAATTTTTTCCAGGGAAATTAAATGTTAGTTCTCATTGTGTTTGTAGTCTCTCAATGTAGTCTCCTTGTTGGGTTGTAGAGTTGAATTCAGTTTGTTAAACAAGCCTAGCTCTTCACCCTACCTTACTTTTTTAAGTCCTCACCAAGGACTATGCTGATGTCCAATTCTTTTTCTGATATGAATGATAATAGGTCAAATCATCATTCTAAACCTTTGTCCATGTAGCCTCTAGATAGTAAATTTAATTATTTTTATTATTTTTCATTAAAAGTAAAGAATGTTTCTGAAAGTNTATCTTTGCTACGATTCTGCATATCTGTTAAAGTGAGATTTATCCAGGAGCCTCCTTATCTCACAATCATTCTCACCAGAAAGCTCTCCTCCACTCAGCCAAGTATCTGAGTCACTTATGACATCCTCCTTGTAGCTGAGGCCTTAACCCTTTCATAGTCAGAAAAGTTTTGTCAAAGACACTTCCTAAATCTTGCTGGGGAAAAATAAATCTCTGTGGTAGTGATTAGGAGATATATTAATTGCCTTAGAAATGTGTGGGTTTATGTTCCAAATATGAATAGTTAGTTTTTATTTAATCTTCCCTTGATGCTCAGCTATGTTGTCTGATTTATATTAGAGATGAAACTGAAATTTTTTCCAGGGAAATTAAATGTTAGTTCTCATTGTGTTTGTAGTCTCTCAATGTAGTCTCCTTGTTGGGTTGTAGAGTTGAATTCAGTTTGTTAAACAAGCCTAGCTCTTCACCCTACCTTACTTTTTTAAGTCCTCACCAAGGACTATGCTGATGTCCAATTCTTTTTCTGATATGAATGATAATAGGTCAAATCATCATTCTAAACCTTTGTCCATGTAGCCTCTAGATAGTAAATTTAATTATTTTTATTATTTTTCATTAAAAGTAAAGAATGTTTCTGAAAGTTCTACTTACAGCTGATAATAGTCACAGAGACCTAATTCCTCTATTTACTGAGGAATGATATGGGCAATTTTTCTTCAAACTGTGATTACCTCTCAACTCTGAGCTCTTCATCCTCATTGCACGCTCACAAAGCTTACAAGAAGAGAGACATCTGAGGAAAAATACTGAGAACGTAGACATGATGACTCCTTAAGAGTATGCTCAGAAACTTATCACATTCTTAGTCCTAGAAAAGTCAGCCAAGATGTCTAATAATGGCAAACAGATTGCTTGAGCGTGTAGACAGGTATTCAAAATGAAAAGGAAAACTGAGACGACCCTAACTGTTCTGCAGAACAGACCACAGAGTCTGATAGAAATTTCAACTAATAATCTGGAAATCTGGTATCATTTCCAAGAAAATTTTTGATCAAGAATTTCAGGGATTAAAATGTACATATATACTTTGTAATAAAATAATATATGCATTCTGGCATAGAACATGCTATATGTGTGCTATCCCAAAAACCTAATGAAATTCTGCACAAACAAGCTGGTTTTAATTTTAAATAATGGGTCTCAATTTCTTTTTTTTTTCAACAGTCAGAGCTAATACGTATTGTCAGAAAGGTGTCCAGATGCTTCTCAGAATTCTACTACTTGATTCATCAATTTGAGTGCAAATCAATCCACATTAAATTCTAATTTTAACTTACATTTTTATTAGCACAAGATATCACAAAGCACTTTCTGTGACTTTAATAGTTATTGTAATGCTGTCCCTGTTGCCTTAATCATAAAGTCTAATTTGTGCAGGATTATTAAAGAATACACTTTCCTAATTATATTTGGAATTCTGCATTTGTTTCAAACATCCTTAACTATAAGACTTATTTTCTTTCCTATGTAAATTTATACTGTAATAAAACATTTTTTCTGGTATTGGAGGTACAGAAAGCTCCATTCACTTGCCTGTACAAAGGCATCTAGAGCCATTTAAGATGTCCTAGACTATTCTGTCTACCTACACAGGGCACAAATCTCCCTGTATTTCTTATGTCATATCTACCACCTCTGTCCATATGTTTTGGACATGCTAGGCATGAGGAATCAAACAGCACTAGAAAGTTCCATGTAGAAAACTGAATTAAGACGAGGGGCACTCCATAATGGGTGATTCATCATATCCAACTTTACCCTGCTAATTATGCTCAAAGTAATGAGTTCACAGCCTACTGTATTTTGTGAAAACTGTACCTCTACAAGGGAATTCAGTCCAATCTAATACGGGGCACAGCTGTGTTCCCTAACTATAGGTATTCAGTGACACTCGTATCCTGTAGCAATTTACCAGGCCTCCAGTTGCCACGAGAGCCCGGGTCTGTTTTAAGTTCTCTGTCATACCTACCAGGCCCATGTGGGTACTTTGGACAATTTTGGGCATAAACACTTCTATTTACGCAATTGAGTACCATTCCTAGTGGCTGTTTGCTCACTCATATTCTAAGGTCAACTAACTGTCTTGATCAGTCTGTAAAGCTCTACTGACTCACCTAAACTTAGGCATCTAATGTTATCTGAAATGCCATAGGCAATCAGATATCTATGTGAAACTGAAAAATATGACAAGATGACATGAGAACTACAGAATATCTACACCTTTCCCAACAAGCATGCAGAAGCCAAGTGAGATATTGTAGGTCTTCTTGGGTGACCATAGATACTAAAAAGATTTATCAAGTTTTGTGGCTAGAATGGTACTTCAGAATTATGTGCCTGCTTACATCGATCGAACTATGTAAATTTCTCAAACTGAATCCTTCCACTAGAGCTGAATTGTCTTTCTCCTCAAATAGTTGAGATTCAAATAAATCATCCTTCATTTCCCATTCATCTCTCAGTTTTGAAATTGATCTTTTCTGTGTAATACTAAAGTACAACCTACAAAAGATCCCTCAACAAAATACCTGAATGAAACATGATTATTGGTAGTGAGCGTCTTACTGAAATGAAACAATGAAAAACAACAACTTTGCAAGGCTGCAACAGAAAAACTAACTCATATTAGAATTTCAGAAAGATAATCTCATATAACCAAGGTGAAAATAAAGTCCGGCATTGCACATATTCATGCACACTTTTTTATGTTGTAAGACTATATAAATCACATGTAAACATCTGCATGTGGAAATAATGCAGTTCTTCCCTTGCACTCATTATTTTTCGAAGAGCAAAGAATATAATGTGAGTTACAATGACAGAAATACAATACAACTCCCCTTCTAAATTTTTTAGGCAACCATAATCCCAACAAAATGTTATAAACTGTGTAGTGCACCTGTTTCAGAAGGTGTGTTTACTGTAAAGAAAGAAAATATCCTCTATCTGAATCCACAAAATTACATATGTTGGCTGCTAAGATTAATGTAATGGTTTAAAGATGGGAAAAGTAAAGTAGGACAAAGAGTACATAAAGGCAAATTACTGACACAGGGGAAGAAATTGCTGAAAGATTCCTTAGTTTGAGAAGAGCAGTTACTCATGTGGTAGTGCATAATTCTTGCAATAGCAGACTTCAAAGACTTTCTATGGCTGTGAGAAAGATGTAATGAATTAGTGATGAAATCCAGATAATCCCCTCCTCTTCCTTAGGAAGAAAGACTGATTAAAATTTTGAGTTGGTAGATCATTTAAATAATTTTGCTACAGGTTATCCCTAACAGTATGCATGGGAATAGTCTAGTCATACTCAGGGACAATTCAGCAAGGAACACTGATACTTCTTATTATCAATGTGGTTTCTTTACTGCACTGATTCCTCAGTGTCCCTGATTCTCCTAGATGTCTGATGTCACATCAGACTCATCCTTATGGTTATCACTTGAAGGGTAAGTCCCATTTTTGTTATTGTCAGTGTTGCATTGCTCTTTCAGGACTTACAAAAAGAAACCAGCAGTCATCTGTATACTTAGATTCATCAAGGTTTCAAATTATGATAATTGTTGCAACTTTTTCTTCCTCTTTTATTCACACTCTGAGTAATCCTTCAAGAAATGGAATGCCTTTTTTTATCCCGTAAAATACAGACAATGGAGTGTGTAAGCATTTTAATGAGCAAACTACATACTCCTGCTAATATAATAGCAGATCCAGGCACATGTATTGAGCAGATTTACTGTTAGTTCCCACTCAAGAATGTAGAAATTGAACTATTACTCTGAACATCTGGTGAGATGAAAGCAACGAAGCTGCTGTTTGACATTATTCTTTGCCATGGACAAATATTTTTATAGGAAGGTGCAATTAAGTTAGGATACAGAGTCCCAGCAGCCAAAGAGTAGTTTTGAAGGAACTGAAAGAAAAAGTGTTTTGTGTCAATACACAGAAGAAGAAGGACTTGCAGAAAAAATGAACATGCAACTTAACAGATACATCATTTAGTTCTTCTAAATGTCTTTTAAACCACAGATATACAACACTCTGCAGTCTAGATACTCTGTTGTTGGAAAGAGAGAAACCTTGCTCTGGAAGAGTCCAGGACATCCGTGTACAAAAAATTTAAAAAATTACCTAAGAGGAGTTGTGAAATGTGTAAATATATGGATTAGAATTGCTGAATTAATTGATATTTTTTCCGGTTACGTATATGCATCTTTCTCCTTATTCCTTTCCTTTGCTGTGTTTTACATTTTTATAGACTTCTGCTCCCACTGTTGAGAGATTATAACATTAAACATTGCTTTATTATTCTAAAGTCATCCATTCACTTTCATTGGAACATTGGATTGTATCATGAGGTTCATAGGAAAGAACAAAGAATACTCATTATTTCTGCATTTCTTGTTTTATGCTTTAGCATGCAAAATATTTTTGCAAAAAATTAATTCCTGACACCACTTCTCTCAATAATGACTGTTGTCTCAAATTGCTTATGCTTTATATCGCTAAAAAGTGTAATTAATGTGAACTTCTGAGGTGTCTTAAATATTAAAATATATACATTTAATATTGTATGGGATTTTATTGCATTCCTGTTTCATGCAACAGTACAGCTTCTGATGACACGAAGGAAGAGAGTATTCTGCTTTTTGTTCAGATGGTCTTCACACCACAGTTAAATTTATTGTGTTTACACTTCACTGCAGGATGACAAGGATCATCTGAAGGCTATTATTGGTATACAACATAAAAAAAACCAAACTACTTTTATTTTCATTACTTTAATAGAGAAAGGAAACATATAAACTGATTTGCTCATCTATATGGAAGTTGAGACAAAGTCACCATGTCTAGTTCAGTTTGATAGAGGATACCTTACAGAAATTATTTTGGGAACTGTTCCTTGTCTCCTGGAATTAGCTTCTTGCTCCTCAGATAATTATTACACTGATCTGCACTGTCCTAGTGAAACACTTTGGATGTACTTGAGCTTACCCTTGAGCTCAGTAGATCCTTATGCCATCTATTTATGAACTCAGAATAATTCAGTAGACACTGATTTCATTCTCATGGGAAAACAGATTTTTCTATACCATAGAGGAAAAAAACATGCCTGAAGAGAAGAGGTTACTGAAGTGCTGCTCTGTGATTCCCATGCTTAGGTAGCAAGGAATGCCTTCATAGTCTCCAGCATTCTCTCAGAACATTTTCTAATATACTGTAATAGCAAAATGTGCTTTTACAACACAGACTTTGTTTATAAACTAATGGTTTCTCAGATGTTGAAGTGAATTGTCCATACTGAGAAACTGTTTGCACTTGTCATGGTTTAAAGCTGGGCTGGCTATTAAATAGATGACAGATGCTCTTTGTTAACCCCTTCCCTCCCCAAAATGGGAAGGGGAAGAAAAGCAAAGACGTAAGGGTTAGAAAGGTTAAAACAGATTTAATATAACTATAATAATCATGGAAAAATATGAAATGTATACAAATATATACAAAACCAATATCAAGCTCCCCCACCCTGCCCCAATGATGATCATGTCAACCACACATTGCAGGGCAGGCCCTGGGAAAGTCCTAGACTGGACTCAGCAGCGGATGGGAAATGGATTCAGGAATGCAAGTAAGCAGCGAGTAGTAACCATGGTGCTCATTTTCGGAGTGCGAGTAATAGCAGTGCTTATTTTTCGAGTGCAACAACAGTGCTCGTTGTAGGGGTTGTGGTGGCTGCAGTGCACACCGTGCTCCGGTAAAATCACTGCCAAATTTATCATGACACAGATAGTATTAAACACCATATCACAACAACAACTTTCACCCAGTGCTTCAAATCAGTAGCCCCCAAAACAACACTAAGACCGAGTAAAAAGTAACACCATGCATANCGAGTGCAACAACAGTGCTCGTTGTAGGGGTTGTGGTGGCTGCAGTGCACACCGTGCTCCGGTAAAATCACTGCCAAATTTATCATGACACAGATAGTATTAAACACCATATCACAACAACAACTTTCACCCAGTGCTTCAAATCAGTAGCCCCCAAAACAACACTAAGACCGAGTAAAAAGTAACACCATGCATAGAACACATGCTGCAAGTAAGACAACATTATGGCACTTAACTCTGAACAAAATTCTAAAAAGACACTGTATAAGATTGCACTCAACAACAACATGATGTGAGCTGTCTGTTTTACTTTCCAGCCTCTCAAGACTCTGATACTCTCTCAATTGATTTATCTGTGTCTCCTCCCGCTGGTGCTGGAATTCAAAACATTCAGGCAACATGTCAGACCCCTGGTTTGAGCCAGCTCCAACTTGGGTGCTGTCGTGGTTTGTGCCCAGCCGGCAACGAAGAACCACGCAGCCGCTCG